>WNWK01003619.1:12500-70000 GCA_009830355.1 Cherax destructor
GTGGCTGGGTGAGAAGACAGGTACTGAAGTACAGGTGAGGGAAGGGACGTGTCAAGCAGTGGCTGGGTGAGAAGACAGGTACTGAAGTACAGGTGAGGGAAGGGACGTGTCAAGCAGTGGCTGGGTGAGAAGACAGGTACTGAAGTACAGGTGAGGGAAGGGACGTGTCAAGCAGTGCCTGGGTGAGAAGACAGGCACTGAAGTACAGGTGAGTGAAGGGACGTGTCAAGCAGTGGCTGGGTGAGAAGACTCCACCTGTCTTCTCTTATTATTGAACATGATTCACCTTGGTATATATATTTCTAATAGTTCAACCTGCAGACATTTCCTAGCCTGCCTCTAGTAATACATTTATCGCTGAAGTAATTCATAAGTGTTTTCCTGAGCAAGTATTCAACCTTACCACGGAACGGGTAGGGTTTGAACCTTACCCGTTACTTAGTTCGTTTGTGATCGCATTATTACGATTTCGTGAGTTATTCAAGGTGTCCTCCAGAAGAGGCGGGGCCTACTAGTAGATGCAAGAATGTAGAAATTAAGAGACAGTGTCATCTTGAAGGTTTTCTGCGCCTCACTTTAGCCTTCACTTTACTGTTCGTTCATTTCTTTCCGTTGTTGCATACTATTGCTTAGGTCAAGATAGGTTAGCGTATATTGACCTATATTTACATAGAATTTACCGACAATAAGAAAGTAACAGACTGGTGGTTTAGGTATTTCAGAGAGTCATGTCATAATATGCAAGTAGGTCGGAACCCCCAGGAAGACTACCTAACTTACTGGACGACTTGCTGTATTCAACAGCGTACACGCTACACTAACTTAACTCTCACTAAGTGTGTTTGTCATTAAAACTAACAGGTACCTGTGTTAGTTTTAACACAGGTACCTGTTAGTTTTAACACAGGTACCTGTTAGTTTTAACACAGGTACCTGTTAGTTTTAACACAGGTACCTGTTAGTTTTAACACATGTACCTGTTAGTTTTAACACAGGTACCTGTTAGTTTTAACACAGGTACCTGTTAGTTTTAACACAGGTACCTGTTAGTTTTAACACATGTACCTGTTAGTTTTAACACAGGTACCTGTTAGTTTTAACACGGGTACCTGTTAGTTTTAACACGGGTACCTGTTAGTTTTAACACAGGTACCTGTTAGTTTTAACACATGTACCTGTTAGTTTTAACACAGGTACCTGTTAGTTTTAACACAGGTACCTGTTAGTTTTAACACAGGTACCTGTTAGTTTTAACACAGGTACCTGTTAGTTTTAACACAGGTACCTGTTAGTTTTAACACAGGTACCTGTTAGTTTTAACACAGGTACCTGTTAGTTTTAACACGGGTACCTGTTAGTTTTAACACGGGTACATGTTAGTTTTAACACGGGTGCCTGTTAGTTTTAACACGGGTACCTGTTAGTTTTAACACGGGTACCTGTTAGTTTTAACACAGGTACCTGTTAGTTTTAACACGGGTACCTGTTAGTTTTAACACGGGTACCTGTTAGTTTTAACACGGGTACCTGTTGTTTTAACACGGTACCTGTTAGTTTTAACACGGTACCTGTTAGTTTTAACACGGGTACCTGTTAGTTTTAACACGGTACCTGTTAGTTTTAACACAGGTACCTGTTAGTTTAACAGTACCGGTTAACACGTTAGTTTAACACAGGTACCTGTTGTTTAACACAGGTTAAAACTAACAGGTACCTGTGTTAAACAGACCTGAAAAACAGGTACCCGTGTTAAAACTAACAGGTACCGTGTTAAAACTAACAGGTACCGTGTTAAAAACCTTAAACAGCAGTACCGTGTTAAAACTAACAGGTACCTGTGTTAAAACTAACAGGTACCTGTGTTAAAACTAACAGGTACCCGTGTTAAAACTAACAGGTACCCGTGTTAAAACTAACAGGTACCCGTGTTAAAACTAACAGGTACCCGTGTTAAAACTAACAGGTACCCGTGTTAAAACTAACAGGTACCCGTGTTAAAACTAACAGGTACCCGTGTTAAAACTAACAGAGTACCCGTGTTAAAACTAACAGGTACCCGTGTTAAAACTAACAGGTACCCGTGTTAAAACTAACAGGTACCCGTGTTAAAACTAACAGGTACCCGTGTTAAAACTAACAGGTACCCGTGTTAAAACTAACAGGTACCCGTGTTAAAACTAACAGGTACCCGTGTTAAAACTAACAGGTACCCGTGTTGAAACTAACAGGTACCCGTGTTGAAACTAACAGGTACCCGTGTTAAAAATAACAGGTACCCGTGTTAAAACTAACAGGTACCCGTGTTAAAACTAACAGGTACCCGTGTTAAAACTAACAGGTACCCGTGTTAAAACTAACAGGTACCCGTGTTAAAACTAACAGGTACCTGTGTTAAAACTAACAGGTACCCGTGTTAAAACTAACAGGTACCTGTGTTAAAACTAACAGGTACCTGTGTTAAAACTAACAGGTACCTGTGTTAAAACTAACACGTACCTGTGTTAAAACTAACAGGTACCTGTGTTAAAACTAACAGGTACCTGTGTTAAAACTAACAAGTAGCTGCGTTAAAAATAACAGGTAACTGTTTTAAAACTAACAGTTAACGGCGTTAAAACTAACAGGTGACTGTGTTATAATTAAGAGTTGAGTATTAAGTGGTAGCTTCATTAATGGCAGGAGAGGTGTGGTGTTAAGAGGTAGAAGCAACACATCATTCTATGGTGTTATACTGTGGAGGAAGGTACAACCAGAGGGAAGCTGATGGTGACTGCCCGTCTTGTGACATAGTAGCTGTCTTCTGGCTGCCCAATGAGTATATGTTTAATACCAACTTCCTCCGTCCCTCCCTCCATCTCTCCCCCCCCCCTCCCTCCATCTCTCCCTCACTCTGCGTTTATCAACCTTAGTTACTCTGTTTTTCATTCCCTGTTCTCAATTTAAAATTCAACCCTGTTCCTTTTTCTCCCCTCTCCCCTCTATCTCCCCATCAACCCCCTCCCCTGCCTCCCTTTCCTATTCCTTCACCCCTCTTTCCTACTCCTTCAACCCCCTCCCCTACCTCCCCTTCAACCCCCTTTCCTACTTCTCCTTCAACCCCCTCCCCTACCTCCCCTTGATTATGGTGGTTATGTTGATGGTTGGTACTGGTGATAGGTGGTGGTTCTGGTGATGGGTGGTGGTGCTGGTGATAGGTGGTAGTGCTGGTGATGGGTGGTGGTGCTGGTGATAGGTGGTAGTGCTGGTGATGGGTGGTGGTGCTGGTGATAGGTGGTAGTGCTGGTGATGGGTGGTAGTGCTGGTGATGAGTGGTAGTGCTAGTGATGGGTGGTAGTGCTGGTGATGGGTGGTAGTGCTGGTGATGGGTGGTAGTGCTGGTGATGGGTGGTAGTGCTGGTGATGGGTGGTAGTGCTGGTGATGGGTGGTAGTGTTGGTGATGGGTGATAGTGCTGGTGATGGGTGGTGGTACTGGTGATAGGTGGTAATGCTGGTAATGGGTGTTAGTGTTGGTGATAGGTGGTAGTGTTGGTGATTTGTGGTAGTGCTGGTGATGGGTGGTAGTGCTGGTGATGGGTGGTAGTGCTGGTGATGGGTGGTAGTGCTGGTGATGGGTGGTAGTGTTGGTGATGGGTGATAGTGCTGGTGATGGGTGGTGGTGCTGGTGATAGGTGGTAATGCTGGTAATGGGTGCTGGTGATGAGTGGTAGTGCTAGTGATGGGTGGTAGTGTTGGTGATGGGTGGTAGTGTTGGTGATGGGTTTTAGTGTTGGTGATGGGTGGTAGTGCTGGTGATGGGTGGTAGTGTTGGTGATGGGTGGTAGTGCTGGTGATGGGTGGTAGTGTTGGTGATGGGTGGTAGTGCTGGTGATATGTGGTAGTGTTGGTGATGGGTGGTAGTGTTAGTGATGGGTGGTAGTGCTGGTGACGGGTGGTAGTGTTAGTGATGGGTGGTAGTGCTGGTGATGGGTGGTAGTGTTGGTGATGGGTGGTAGTGTTGGTGATAAGTGATAGTGCTGGTGATGGGTGGTGGTGCTGGTGATAGGTGGTAATGCTGGTGATGGGTGGTAGTGCTGGTGATGAGTGGTAGTGCTAGTGATGGGTGGTAGTGTTGGTGATGGGTGGTAGTGTTGATGATGGGTGGTAGTGTTGGTGATGGGTGGTAGTGTTGGAGATGGGTGGTAGTGTTGGTAGTGGGTGGTAGTGCTGGTGATGGGTGGTAGTGTTGGTGATGGGTGATAGTGCTGGTGATGGGTGGTGGTGCTGGTGATAGGTGGTAATGCTGGTAATGAGTGGTAGTGCTGGTGATGAGTGGTAGTGCTAGTGATGGGTGGTAGTGTTGGTGATGGGTGGTAGTGCTGGTGATGGGTGGTAGTGTTGGTGATGGGTGGTAGTGCTGGTGATGTGTGGTAGTGTTGGTGATGGGTGGTAGTGTTAGTGATGGGTGGTAGTGCTGGTGATGGGTGGTAGTGTTAGTGATGGGTGGTAGTGCTGGTGATGGGTGGTAGTGTTGGTGGTGGGTGGTAGTGCTGGTGATGGGTGGTAATGTTGGTGATGGATGTTAGTGTTTGTGATGGGTGGTAGTGTTGGTGATGGGTGGTAGTGCTGGTGATGGGTGGAAGTGTTGGTGATGGGTGGTAGTGCTGGTGATGGGTGGTAGTATTGGTGATGGGTGGTAGTGCTGGTGATGAGTGGTAGTGTTGGTGATGGGTGGTAGTGCTGGTGATGGGTGGTATTGTTGGTGATGGGTGGTAGTGTTGGTGATGGGTGGTAGTGTTGGAGATGGGTGGTAGTGCTGGTGATGGGTGGTAGTGTTGGTGGTGGGTTTTAGTGCTGGTGATGGGTGGTAGTGTTGGTGATGGGTGGTAGTGCTGGTGATGAGTGGTAGTGTTGGTGATGGGTGGTAGTGCTGGTGATGGGTGGTATTGTTGGTGATGGGTGGTAGTGTTGGTGATGCGTGGTAGTGTTGGTGATGGGTGGTAGTGCTGGTGATGGGTGGTAGTGTTGGTGATGGGTTTTAGTGCTGGTGATGGGTGGTAGTGTTGGTGATGGGTGGTAGTGTTGGTGATGGGTGGTAGTGCTGGTGATGGGTGGTAGTGTTGGTGATGGGTTTTAGTGCTGGTGATGGGTGGTAGTGTTGGTGATGGGTGGTAGTGCTGGTGATGGGTGGTAGTGCTGGGGATGGGTGGTAGTGTTGGTGATGGGTGGTAGTGCTGGTGATGGGTGGTAGTGTTGGTGATGGGTGATAGTGCTGGTGTTGGGTGGTAGTGTTGGTGATGGGTGGTAGTGCTGTTGATGGGTGGTAGTTTTGGTGATGGGTGGTATTGTTGGTGATGGGTGGTAGTGCTGGTGATGGGTGGTAGTGTTGGTGATGGGTGGTAGTGTTGGCGATGGGTGGTAGTGTTGGTGATGGGTGGTAGTGTTGGTGATGGGTGGTAGTGCTTGGTGATGGGTGGTAGTGCTGGTGATGGGTGGTAGTGTTGGTGATAGGTGGTAGTGCTGGTGATGGGTGGTAGTGTTGGTGATGGGTGGTAGTGTTGGTGATGGGTGGTAGTGCTGGTGATGGGTGGTAGTGTTGGTGATGGGTGGTAGTGCTGGTGATGGGTGGTAGTGCTGGTGATGGGTGGTAGTGTTTGTGATAGGTGGTAGTGCTGGTGATGGGTGGTAGTGCTCGTGATGGATGGTAGTGCTGGTGATAAGTGGTAGTGTTGGTGATGGGTGGTAGTGCTGGTGATGGGTGGTAGTGCTGGTGATGGGTGGTAGTGTTGGTGATAGGTGGTAGTGCTGGTGATGGGTGGTAGTGCTGGTGATGGATGGTAGTGCTGGTGATGGGTGGTAGTGCTGGTGATGGGTGGTAGTGTTTGTGATAGGTGGTAGTGCTGGTGATGGGTGGTAGTGCTCGTGATGGATGGTAGTGCTGGTGATAAGTGGTATTGTTGGTGATGGGTGGTAGTGCTGGTGATGGGTGGTAGTGCTGGTGATGGGTGGTAGTGTTGGTGATAGGTGGTAGTGCTGGTGATGGGTGGTAGTGCTGGTGATGGGTGGTGGTAGTGCTGGTGATGGGTGGTAGTGCTGGTGATGGGTGGTGGTAGTGCTGGTGATGGGTGGTAGTGCTGGTGATGGGTGGTAGTGCTGGTGATGGGTGGTAGTGTTGACAGTTGATAACGGTGATTCATCTTGACACTGATGATTTATTACAGTGACACTGTTGATGATTGATGACTTTTGTGTCCTGTTGCTGCTGTTGTTGATACTGCTGCTGCTACTACCATTGTTGATGTTCCTATTGCTACTGTTGTTGCTGTTGCTGCTGTTGTTGCTGTTGTTGTTGCTGCTGCTGCTGTTGTTACTGCTGTTGTTGTTGCTCCTGTTGCTGTTGATGCTGCTGTTGTTACTGCTGGTGATGAATGGTGTTGAGTTTGTCTCCCTGATAGCAACACACTGCTAGCAACACACTGATAGCAACACACTGACAAGCAACACACTGCTAGCAACACACTTCTAGCAACACACTGACAAGCAACACACTGCTAGCAACACACTGATAGCAACACACTGACAAGCAACACACTGCTAGCAACACACTGATAGCAACACACTGATAGCAACACACTGACAAGCAACACATTGCTAGCAACACACTGATAGCAACACACTGACAAGCAACACACTGATAGCAACACACATGACCTAAGCAACACACTGAAAATTAGCAACACACTGTGCAACACACTGACAGAACACACTGAGCAAAGCAACACACTGACTAGCAACACACTGACAGCAACACACTGATAGCAACACACTAGAACACATGCAACACACTGCTAGCAACACACTGACAAGCAACACACTGACAAGCAACACACTGCTAGCAACACACTGACAAGCAACACACTGCTAGCAACACACTGCTAGCAACACACTGACAGCAACACACTGATAGCAACACACTGACAAGCAACACACTGCTAGCAACACACTGATAGCAACACACTGACAAGCAACACACTGCTAGCAACACACTGTTAGCAACACACTGTTAGCAACACACTGCCAGCAAATCACTGACAGCAACACACTGATAGCAACACACTGACAAGCAATACACTGCTAGCAACACACTGATAGAAACACACTGACAAGCAACACACTGATAGCAACACACTGACAAGCAACACACTGCTAGCAACACACTGACAAGCAACATACTGCTAGCAACACACTGACAAGCAACACACTGCTAGCAACACACTGACAGCAACACACTGACAAGCAATACACTGCTAGCAACACACTGCTAGCAACACACTGACAAGCAACACACTGATAGCAACACACTGACAGCAACACACTGCTAGCAACCCACTGACAGCAACACACTGCTAGCAACACATTGACAACAACACACTGATAGCAACACTTTGACAGCAACACACTGACAGCAACACAATGACAGGAACATTCTGACAGCAACACACTGATATCAACATAATGACATCAACACACTGACTGCAACACAATGACAGCAACACACTGACAGCAACACACTGACAGCAACACACTGACAGCAACACAATGACAGCAACACAATGACAGCAACACAATGACATCAACACAATGACAGCAACACAATGACATCAACACAATGACATCAACACACTGACAGCAACACACTGACAGCAACACACTGACAGCAACACAATGACAGCAATACAATTACAGCAACACAACGACAGCAACACAATGACAGCAACACAATGACATCAACACAATGACATCAACACAATGACAGCAACAAAATGACAGCAACACACTGACAGCAATACAATTACAGCAACACACTGACAGCAACACAATGACATCAACACAATGACAGCAAGACAATGACAGCAACACAATGACATCAACACACTGACAGCAATACAATTACAGCAACACAACGACAGCAACACAATGACAAGCTGGACATCTGGTCTAGCAACTGGCTTCTCGAATTTAATCCCACCAAATGCAAAGTCATGAAGATCGGAGAAGGGCAAAGAAGACCGCTGACAGAGTACAGGCTAGGTGGACAAAGGCTACAAACCTCGGCAAAGGAGAAAGACCTTGGGGTGAGTATAACGCCAAGCACGTCTCCGGAGGCACACGTCAACCAGATAACTGCGGCAGCATATGGGCGACTGGCAAACCTAAGATTAGCGTTCCGTTACCTTAACAAGGAATCGTTCAAGACACTGTACACCGTGTACGTCAGGCCCATACTAGAGTATGCAGCACCAGTCTGGAACCCACACCTGGTCAAGCACGTCAAGAAACTAGAGAAAGTGCAAAGGTTTGCGACAAGGTTAGTTCCACAACTCAGGGGTCTGTCCTATGAAGAAAGGTTGAGGGAAATAGGACTAAGAACACTGGAGGAAAGAAGGGTCAGAGGAGACATGATAACGACATACAAAATACTGCGGGGAATCGACAAGGTAGACAGTGACAGGATGTTCCAGAGAGGGAACACAGAAACAAGGGGACACAATTGGAAGCTGAAGACTCAGATGAGCCAAAGGGATGTTAGGAAGCATTTCTTCAGCCACAGAGTAGTCAGGAAGTGGAATAGTCTAGAATAGTGGAATAGTCAGGAACCATACATAGCTTTAAGACAAGGTATGATAAAGCTCATGGAGCAGGAGAGAAGAGACACATTAGCGGACAGTGAAGAGGAGGGGCCAGGAGCTGAGTATCGACCCCTGCAACCACAATTAGGTGAGTACAATGACAGCAACACACTGCACTGTAATTAAATGTGGTTGCAGATATCCGTAGAGTTTCTCTCCTGTCTTCCCTCATTTCTCATTCCGTTTCTACCTCCCTCCCAAACTCCTTCCTCCCTCCCTCCCTCCTCCCTCCCTCCCTCCCTCCTCCCCGGTAATTACGACCTCAGATCAAAGAGGAAGAGTTTTTTCAAACAAATTTAATTAAACAAACTCTCTCTCTTGTCTCAGAACCATTTATAAAAATATCGACAATGACGCTTTAAAAGCTGCCACTAGCCCCTCGCTCTCTTAGTTTACAAGCTCTCTTAGTTTACAAGCTCTCTTAGTTTACTAGCTCTCTTAGTTTACAAGCTCTCTTAGTTTACAAGCTTTCTTAGTTTACAAGCTCTCTTAGTTTACAAGCTCTCTTAGTTTACAAGCTCTCTTAGTTTACAAGCCTCTTAGTTTATCTAGCTCTCTTAGTTTTACTAGCTCTCTTAGTTTACTAGCTCTCTTAGTTTACAAGCTCTCTTAGTTTATAGCTCTCTTAGTTTACTAGCTCTCTTAGTTCTCTCTCATTTACAGCTCTCTCTCTCTTAGTTTACTAGCTCTCTTAGTTTACAAGCTCTCACCTCTTAGTTTACTAGCTCTCTTAGTTTACTAGCTCTCTTAGTTTACAAGCTCTCTTAGTTTACTAGCTCTCTTAGTTTACTAGCTCTCTTAGTTTACAAGCTCTCTTAGTCTTATTATGCTCTCTTAGTTTACTAGCTCTCTTAGTTTACAAGCTCTCTTAGTTTACTAGCTCTCTTAGTTTACTAGCTCTCTTAGTTTACAAGCTCTCTTAGTTTACAAGCTCTCTTAGTTTACTAGCTCTCTTAGTTTACTAGCTCTCTTAGTTTACAAGCTCTCTTAGTTTACAAGCTCTCTTAGTTTACTAGCTCTCTTAGTTTACAAGCTCTCTTAGTTTACTAGCTCTCTTAGTTTACAAGCTCTCTTAGTTTACTAGCTCTCTTAGTTTACAAGCTCTCTTAGTTTACTAGCTCTCTTAGTTTACTAGCTCTCTTAGTTTACTAGCTCTCTTAGTTTACTAGCTCTCTTAGTTTACTAGCTCTCTTAGTTTACTAGCTCTCTTAGTTTACTAGCTCTCTTAGTTTACTAGCTCTCTTAGTTTACTAGCTCTCTTAGTTTACAAGCTCTCTTAGTTTACTAGCTCTCTTAGTTTACTAGCTCTCTTAGTTTACAAGCTCTCTTAGTTTACTAGCTCTCTTAGTTTACTAGCTCTCTTAGTTTCTAGCTCTTAGTTTACTAGCTCTCTTAGTTTACTAGCTCTCTTAGTTTACTAGCTTCTTAGTTTACAGCTCTCTTAGTTTACAAGCTCTTAGTTTACAGCTCTCTTAGTTTACAGCTCTCTTAGTTTACTAGCTCTTAGTTTACAACTCTCTTCAGTCTTATCTAGCTCTCTTAGTTTACAGCCTCTTAGTTTACAAGCTCTCTTAGTTTACTAGCTCTCTTAGTTTACTAGCTCTCTTAGTTTACAAGCCCCTTAGTTACTAGCTCTCTTAGTTTACCATAGCTCTCTTAGTTTACAAGCTCTCTTTGTTTACTAGCTCTCTTAGTTTACTAGCTCTCTTAGTTTACTAGCTCTCTTAGTTTACTAGCTCTCTTAGTTTACTAGCTCTCTTAGTTTACAAGCTCTCTTAGTTTACAACTCTCTAGTTTCATCTCTTAGTTTACTAGCTCTCTTAGTTTACAAGCTCTCTTAGTTTACAAGCTCTCTTAGTTTACTAGCTCTCTTAGTTTACTAGCTCTCTTAGTTTACAAGCTCTCTTAGTTTACTAGCTCTCTTAGTTTACTAGCTCTCTTAGTTTACAAGCTCTCTTAGTTTACAAGCTCTCTTAGTTTACACTCTCTTAGTTTACTAGCTCTCTTAGTTTACAAGCCTCTTAGTTACTAGCTCTCTTAGTTTACTAGCTCTCTTTAGTTTACTAAGCTCTCTTAGTTTACAAGCTCTCTTAGTTTACTAGCTCTCTTAGTTTACTAGCTCTCTTAGTTTACAAGCTCTCTTAGTTTACAAGCTCTCTTAGTTTACTAAGCTCTCTTAGTTTACAAGCTCTCTTAGTTTACAAGCTCTCTTAGTTTACAAGCTCTCTTAGTTTACAGCTCTCTTAGTTTACAAGCTCCTTAGTTTACTAGCTCTCTTAGTTTACTAGCTCTCTTAGTTTACTAGCTCTCTTGTGTTACTAGCTCTTTAGTTTATAGCTTCTTAGTTCAGCTCTCTTAGTTTACTAGCTCCTCTTACTCGGCTTTAATTCTAAGCTCTCTTATCCTTACTCTTCCTCTTTTCTCTCCCTCTTCGTTTCCTCTCTTACTGTTTACTCCTTCTTCACCGTCTCTCTCCCTCCTTATTCCGCTCTCTCTTCCCCCTTCTTCCCTCTCTCTCTCCTCCTTCTTCCCTCTCTCTTCTTCTTCCCTCTTCTCTCCCTCCTTCTTCCCTCTCTCTCTCCTCCTTCTTCCTCTCTCTCTCCTCCTTCTTCTCTCTCTCTCCTTCCTTCTTCCTCTCTCTCTCCCTCCTTCTTCCCTCTCTTCTCTCCCCCCCTTCTTCCCTCTCTCTCTCCCTCCCTTCTTCCTCTCTCTCTCCTCCCTCCCTTCTTCCCTCTCTCTCCTCCCTCCCTTCTTCCCTCTCTCTCTCCTCCCTTCTTCCCTCTCTCCCTCCCTTCTTCCCTCTCTCTCTCCCTCCCTTCTTCCTCTCTCTCTCCCTCCCTTCTTCCTCCTCTCTCTCCCTCCCTTCTTCCTCTCTCCCCCTCCCTTCTTCCCTCTCTCTCTCCTCCCTTCTTCCCTCTCTCTCTCCCTCCCTTCTTCCTCTCTCTCCCTCCCTTCTTCCTCTCTCCTCCCTTCCCTTCTTCCCTCTCTCTCCCTCCCTTCTTCCCTCTCTCTCTCCCTCCCTTCTTCACTCTCCCTCCCTTCTTCCCTCTCTCCCTCCCTTCTTCCCTCTCTCTCTCCCTTCCCTTCTTCCCTCTCTCTCCCTTCTTCCCTCTCTCCTCCCTTCTTCCCTCTCTCTCTCTCCTTCCCTCTCTCCTCTTCCCTCTCTCTCCTCCTCTTCCCTCTCTCTCCCTCCCTTCTCTCTCTCTCTCCCTCCTTCTTCCCTCTCTCTCTCTCCTCCCTTCTTCCCTCTCTCTCTCTCCTCCTTCTTCCTCTCTCTCCCTCCTTCTTCCTCTCTCCCCCCTCTCCTCTTCTTCCCTCTCTCTCTCTCTCCCTCCCTTCTTCCCTCTCTCTCTCCCTCCCTTCTTCCCTCTCTCCCTCCCTTCTTCCCTCTCTCCCTCCCTCCCTTCTTCCCTCCTCCATCACTGGCAGTTTAACAACACGTATACCTGGACCAGGAGTCTCATCAGGGGATCAAGTCTCCTTACCAGCCACAACTTAGGCTCAGAGACTCATTAGCATACAAGAGCACAGGAGCTACACCCAGACTTACTGGGACTCAAGTTTGGAAGTATACACGCTGATGTAGCCATGGTAGGCTCTTGTAGCTATCCTAGCTTGCTACTTTATTATTATCATTAGTAATGGTAGTAGTATGGTGATGTGATGGGGTAGTAGTATTGGTGTTAGGCTGGGATGATAGTAGTAATAGTATAGTGGATCAGTATCATGAGTTGGCAGGGCTGTAGGAGAAGCGTTTGATGGTAGTGATTGTTGGCAATGTTTGGTGGCGGCGGCGGCAGCGGCGGCAGCGGCGGCAGCGGCGGCAGAGGATCTTATAACTTGGGCTGGCACAATGTCTTGGAAGAAGTGGTAGTGTGGAATAAGGGAGTTGTGTCAACCATAAACTGGCAAATTATATTTAGCATTACAATACATTTGATTGTCTTTAACACCCAAGTGTAGGTCACCACATCCACCTTTCCCAAGGAGTGGGCAGAGAGCCTTCTGTTTTACTATCCTTCATGCAGTTCTGTATCGCCTACACAAGTTTGCACATGATAATAGCACATAGTCTACTATCGAAATATTAGTAGATTGGCTTGTGCAGATAGTGTGGGTATGGAGTGTAGTCTTCTGCTATATTGATCTTGTGTTCTCCCCACCATCTGCTCAGATGTGACCGCAATATCCAGGCCACAAGGTAAACGATAGTGTCGTCTCTATTGTTCAAGATTCGCTCATTTTGCACTGAGTTTTGGTAATAAAATAGTGAAAACCACCAGATACATCTTCCCGGGGCTTCAAACACCAACTATTGAAAATCGAAGGTCGTCTTGAAAATCTTCCAAATCCAGCCCCAAGTTTCCTCCTCCTCCTCCTCCTCCTGCTGCTGCTGCTGCTGCTGCTGCTGCTGCTGCTGCTGCTGCTGCTGGTTTCAGTTGAAGATATTTAAAATGGATGGATGTAGCAATTTTTTCTTTATATATATATTTTAGGCAGATGTAGTATACATAGACTTTGCAAAATCCTTGGACAAGTATGATCATAGTGATACAACACAGAAAATGCGAACACAAGGAATGTGATAGTTAACAATGTAAAATCAGAAAGTGGCAGAGTGAAGAGGTGTGGTGTTGAAGGCACAATCCTCGCCACAATTCTCAATCTCATTCTCATATCTGACATATACACAGACATGTCGTAACTCTGTAATATCCTTTTCAGAATTTGAATGAGAGTTACTACCATTGAGGACACAGGTTAGGTAAGGTTCGTCAGGAAACAGGGCAAGTGTTTCCTGACGCGGGTCTTAGTCACATGATGATCAGAAATAACTAACAATACACAGCTAACCCGCACATAGAAAAGAGGAGCTTACCACGACGTTTCGGACCCGCCATTGGAGCTTTTGGTCATCTGACCGAGGCCTTCCGCTGGCTTACCGGTCCACCTCTTTAAAAATTATGGTCATAGTTGTAACCATTTAGTACCTGAGGACACTGAACATATCAAAGGTGAGATAAACCAAGTGTTCCAGTGAGCCACAGAAAACAATATGATGGTGATTGAGAACAAATTTCACTTATTCCGCTATGGAAAATTTGAAGAATTAAAAACTGGAAAGGAGTATAAACCAAAGTGAGACCACTCACTGGAGCAGAAGATTAACGTGAAGGACTGAGGAGTATTAAGATCAAGTCTTACGTTCGAGGACTACAACAGTGTTGCTACAATACTGTTGCTACAACACTGTTGCTACAACACTGTTGTTACAACACTGTTGCTACAATACTGTTGCTACAACACTGTTGCTACAATACTGTTGCTACAACACTGTTGCTACAACACTGTTGCTACAACACTGTTGCTACAACATATGCGAGGAAATTGATATGCTGGATAACCAAAATTTTCAGAACAAAAGATACTAAGCCGTTGATTGATATTCTTCAAGTCACACTGAGAGATAACTCTATAAGTGTAAAGGGACCAAGACTTTGCAACACTCTCCTTCACACGTAAGGGTAATTATCAACAAACTTCCATCTGTTTTGAAGAGGAAGTTTGATAAGTTCATGTTAGTTCAGATCAGCTGGACTGTTGTGCCTACGTTGGACTGCATGCTATTAGCAGCAACAATCTGGTTGATCAGGCCATCAACTAGTAGAGCAGGTCTGAACCTAGCCGCAGGGGCGGCGGGCCTGGAATTGTTTTCAGATAACCTTCCTTGCCTGCAGGACCAGTAGCTCGTGTCTCTCTTCTTGACCTTGAGTGTGAGTTTTGTGACTGCTGATCAATACTGATAATGTGTTCCAGGACACACATGGCTCACTACTTTCTCTTAGTTATTTCTCTGGCCAATCTTTACTTCCTGGAGTGTTCCAGGACACACATGGCTCACTACTTTCTCTTGGTTATTTCTCTGGCCAATCTTTACTTCCTGGAGTGTTCCAGGACACACATGGCTCACTACTTTCTCTTGGTTATTTCTCTGGCCAATCTTTACTTCCTGGAGTGTTCCAGGACACACATGGATCACTACTTTCTCTTAGTTATTTCTCTGGCCAATCTTTACTTCCTGGAGTGTTCCAGGACACACATGGCTCACTACTTTCTCTTAGTTATTTCTCTGGCCAATCTTTACTTCCTGGAGTGTTCCAGGACACACATGGCTCACTACTTTCTCTTGGTTATTTCTCTGGCCAATCTTTACTTCCTGGAGTGTTCCAGGACACACATGGCTCACTACTTTCTCTTGGTTATTTCTCTGGTTAATCTTTACTTCCTGGAGTGTTCCAGGACACACATGGATCACTACTTTCTCTTAGTTATTTCTCTGGCCAATCTTTACTTCCTGGAGTGTTCCAGGACACACATGGCTCACTACTTTCTCTTGGTTATTTCTCTGGCCAATCTTTACTTCCTGGAGTGTTCCAGGACACACATGCTCACTACTTTCTCTTGGTTATTTCTCTGGCCAATCTTTACTTCCTGGAGTGTTCCAGGACACACATGGCTCACTACTTTCTCTTGGTTATTTCTCTGACCAATCTTTACTTCCTGGAGTGTTCCAGGACACACATGGCTCACTACTTTCTCTTGGTTATTTCTCTGACCAATCTTTACTTCCTGGAGTGTTCCAGGACACACATGGATCACTGTTTTCACTTGGTTATTTCTCTGGCCAATCTTTACTTCCTGGAGTGTTCCAGGACACACATGGCTCACTACTTTCTCTTGATTATTTCTCTGACCAATCTTTACTTCCTGGAGTGTTCCAGGACACACATGGCTCACTACTTTCTCTTGGTTATTTCTCTGACCAATCTTTACTTCCTGGAGTGTTCCAGGACACACATGGCTCACTACTTTCTCTTGATTATTTCTCTGACCAATCTTTACTTCCTGGAGTGTTCCAGGACACACATGGCTCACTGTTTTCACTTGGTTATTTCTCTGGCCAATCGTTACTTCCTGGAGTGTTCCAGGTCATTCGGAGGCCGCGCCTCGCGTGAAAGGTCAAACAGGGTCATCAAGCGAGGATTACCATGGTGGTTATTACCTGGAAGTTTACTTATGTTCGTGTATGTAATTACCTATTTGTGGCTGCAGGGGTAAGTTACAGTATGTTGGTGTGTCATGTTCAGTGTTTGTAGTTGCAGGAACACGCTACAGTATGCTGGTGTGTCGTCGTCAGTGTTGTTGCTGATGTGCCGTCGTCAGTGTAGTTGCAAGAACACGCTACAGTATGCTGGTGTGTCGTCGTCAGTGTAGTTGCAGGAACACGCTACAGTATGCTGGTGTGTCGTCGTCAGTGTAGTTGCAGGAACACGCTACAGTATGCTGGTGTGTCGTCGTCAGTGTAGTTGCAGGAACACGCTACAGTATGCTGGTGTGTCGTCGTCAGTGTTGTTGCTGATGTGCCGTCGTCAGTGTAGTTGCAGGAACACGCTACAGTATGCTGGTGTGTCGTCGTCAGTGTTGTTGCTGATGTGCCGTCGTCAGTGTAGTTGCAAGAACACGCTACAGTAGGCTAGTGTGTCGTCGTCAGTGTTGTTGCTGATGTGCCGTCGTCAGTGTAGTTGCAAGAACACGCTACAGTATGCTGATGGGCCGTCGTCAGTGTAGTTGCAAGAACACGCTACAGTATGCTGATGGGCCGTCGTCAGTGTAGTTGCAAGAACACGCTATAGTATGCTGGTGTGCCGTCGTCAGTGTAGTTGCAGGAACACGCTACATTATGCTGGTGTGTCGTCGTCAGTGTAGTTGCAGGAACACGCTACGGTATGCTGGTGTGTCGTCGTCAGTGTAGTTGCAGGAACACGCTACGGTATGCTGGTGTGTCGTCGTCAGTGTAGTTGCAGGAACACGCTACGGTATGCTTGTGTGCCGTCGTCAGTGTAGTTGCAGGAACACGCTACGGTATGCTGATGTGCCGTCGTCAGTGTAGTTGCAAGAACATGTTACAGTATGCTGGTGTGCCGTCGTCAGTGTAGTTGCAGGAACACGCTACGGTATGCTGGTGTGCCGTCGTCAGTGTAGTTGCAGGAACATGCTACAGTATGCTGGTGTGTCGTCAGTGTAGTTGCAGGAACACGCTACGGTATGCTGGTGTGTCGTCGTCAGTGTAGTTGCAGGAACATGCTACAGTATGCTTGTGTGTCGTCGTCAGTGTAGTTGCAGGAACACGCTACGGTTTGCTGGTGTGTCGTCGTCAGTGTTGTTGCAGGAACACGCTACAGTATGCTTGTGTGTCGTCGTCAGTGTAGTTGCAGGAACATGCTACAGTATGCTGGTGTGTCGTCGTCAGTGTAGTTGAAGGAACACGCTACAGTATGCTGGTGTACCGTCGTCAGTGTAGTTGCAGGAACACGCTACAGTATGCTGGTGTGTCGTCGTCAGTGTAGTTGCAGGAACATGCTACGGTATGCTGGTGTGCCGTCGTCAGTGTAGTTGCAGGAACACGCTACAATATGCTGGTGTGCCGTCGTCAGTGTAGTTGCAGGAACACGCTACAATATGCTGGTGTGCCGTCGTCAGTGTAGTTGCAGGAACACGCTACAGTATGCTGGTGTACCGTCGTCAGTGTAGTTGCAGGAACACGCTACAGTATGCTGGTGTGTCGTCGTCAGTGTAGTTGCAGGAACACGCTACGGTATGCTGGTGTGTCGTCGTCAGTGTAGTTGCACTAACATGCTACGGTATGCTGGTGTGTCGTCGTCAGTGTAGTTGCAGGAACATGCTACGGTATGCTGGTGTGTCGTCGTCAGTGTAGTTGCAGGAACATGCTACGGTATGCTGGTGTGTGGTCGTCAGTGTAGTTGCAGGAACATGCTACGGTATGCTGGTGTGTGGTCGTCAGTGTAGTTGCAGAAACACGCTACAGTATGCTGGTGTGTCGTCGTCAGTGTAGTTGCAGGAACATGCTACAGTATGCTGGTGTGTCGTCGTCAGTGTAGTTGCAGGAACACGCTACGGTATGCTGGTGTGTCGTCGTCAGTGTAGTTGCAGGAACATGCTACAGTATGCTTGTGTGTCGTCGTCAGTGTAGTTGCAGGAACACGCTACGGTATGCTGGTGTGTCGTCGTCAGTGTTGTTGCAGGAACACGCTACAATATGCTGGTGTGCCGTCGTCAGTGTAGTTGTAGGAACACGCTACAGTATGCTGGTGTACCGTCGTCAGTGTAGTTGCAGGAACACGCTACAATATGCTGGTGTGATGTCGTCAGTGTAGTTGCAAGAACACGTTACAGTATGCTGGTGTACCGTCGTCAGTGTAGTTGCAGGAACACGCTACAGTATGCTGGTGTGTCGTCGTCAGTGTAGTTGCAGGAACACGCTACGGTATGCTGGTGTTTCGTCGTCAGTGTAGTTGCAGGAACACGCTACAGTATGCTGGTGTGTCGTCGTCAGTGTAGTTGCAGGAACACGCTACGGTATGCTGGTGTGTCGTCGTCAGTGTAGTTGCAGGAACATGCTACAGTATGCTTGTGTGTCGTCGTCAGTGTAGTTGCAGGAACACGCTACGGTATGCTGGTGTGTCGTCGTCAGTGTTGTTGCAGGAACACGCTACAATATGCTGGTGTGCCGTCGTCAGTGTAGTTGTAGGAACACGCTACAGTATGCTGGTGTACCGTCGTCAGTGTAGTTGCAGGAACACGCTACAATATGCTGGTGTGCCGTCGTCAGTGTAGTTGCAGGAACACGCTACAGTATGCTGGTGTACCGTCGTCAGTGTAGTTGCAGGAACACGCTACAGTATGCTGGTGTGTCGTCGTCAGTGTAGTTGCAGGAACACGCTACGGTATGCTGGTGTTTCGTCGTCAGTGTAGTTGTAGGAACACGCTACAGTATGCTGGTGTACCGTCGTCAGTGTAGTTGCAGGAACATTCTACAGTATGCTGGTGTGCCGTCGTCAGTGTAGTTGCAGGAACATGCTACAGTATGCTGGTGTGTCGTCGTCAGTGTAGTTGCAGGAACATGCTACAGTATGCTGGTGTGATGTCGTCAGTGTAGTTGCAGGAACACGCTACAGTATGCTGGTGTGCCGTCGTCAGTGTAGTTGCAGGAACATGCTACGGTATGCTGGTGTGTCGTCGTCAGTGTAGTTGCAGGAACACGCTACAGTATGCTGGTGTGTCGTCGTCAGTGTAGTTGCAGGAACACGCTATGGTATGCTGGTGTGTCGTCGTCAGTGTAGTTGCAGGAACATGTTACGGCATGCTGGTGTGTCGTCGTCAGTGTAGTTGCAGGAACACGCTACAGTATGCTGGTGTGTCGTCGTCAGTGTAGTTGCAGGAACACGCTACAGTATGCTGGTGTGTCGTCGTCAGTGTAGTTGCAGGAACATGCTACAGTATGCTTGCGTGTCGTCGTCAGTGTAGTTGCAAGAACACGTTACAGTATGCTGGTGTGCCGTCGTCAGTGTAGTTGCAGGAACACGCTACAGTATGCTGGTGTGCCGTCGTCAGTGTAGTTGCAGGAACATGCTACAGTATGCTGGTGTGTCGTCGTCAGTGTAGTTGCAGGAACATGCTACAGTATGCTTGTGTGTCGTCGTCAGTGTAGTTGCAAGAACACGTTACAGTATGCTTGTGTGTCGTCGTCAGTGTAGTTGCAGGAACACGCTACAGTATGCTGGTGTGTCGTCGTCAGTGTAGTTTCAGGAACATGCTACGGTATGCTGGTGTGTCGTCGTCAGTGTAGTTGCAGGAACACGCTACAGTATGCTGGTGTGTCGTCGTCAGTGTAGTTGCAGGAACACGCTACAGTATGCTGGTGTGTCGTCGTCAGTGTAGTTGCAGGAACACGCTACAGTATGCTGGTGTGTCGTCGTCAGTGTAGTTGCAAGAACACGCTACAGTATGCTGGTGTGTCGTCGTCAGTGTAGTTGCAGGAACACGCTACAGTATGCTGGTGTGTCGTCGTCAGTGTAGTTGCAGGAACATGCTACGGTATGCTGGTGTTTCGTCGTCAGTGTAGTTGCAGGAACACGCTACAGTATGCTGGTGTGTCGTCGTCAGTGTTGTTGCAGGAACACGCTACAGTATGCTGGTGTGCCGTCGTCAGTGTAGTTGCAGGAACACGCTACAGTATGCTGGTGTACCGTCATCAGTGTAGTTGCAGGAACACGCTACAGTATTTTGGTGTGTCGTCGTCAGTGTAGTTGCAAGAACACGCTACAGTATGCTGGTGTACCGTCATCAGTGTAGTTGCAAGAACACGCTACAGTATGCTGGTGTACCGTCATCAGTGTAGTTGCAAGAACAAACAGCTACGATGCTCAGGCCTTGCCAAATTCATTAAGTAATTCCAATAGCTGTGTTATGCTAACAGGTTCAAAGAAATAAAAGGTAAATATAAAAAGGCCTGGAAAACTCTCTCTCAAATCCTGAGATCACTTAAACTTACGAAGACCGAAGAGAAATTATGCTGACTAGACCAAACGAACCACTCATCCAAATTACTGAAGGAATAAACTTAACTTCTCGTATATAGGAACTAACCTAGCCATCAAAATCCCAAACTTCCTTGTTCAGACTAAATAATACCTTAATTACAACTAATTCTACAGCGGGAACTTCAGTACTATTTTCGCCCCAAGACAAAGCAGAAAACAAGGTAACTATTCCGTCATTTATTAATGAGAAAGCGACTCATCTTGTCTCCTATCACTGCGACATTATTTAACAAATAACTAGAAACCAAAGCCTTTCCAAATTTACCTAAGCTAGCACGTCATATTCGAATCCGTAAAGGTGGAAGCCTGACAAATATCAACAACTATACACCAATTTCCAACTACCCATTGTCTAAAAATATTTGAAAAGTTAATACAAAAGGGACTACGTTCAATACAATACAAATTACTATTAACCACTGCCAGCGTGGGTTCAGGGACTACGTTCAATACAACACAAATTACTCTTAACCACTGCCAGCGTGGGTTCAGGGACTACGTTCAAAACAACACAAATTACTCTTAACCACTGCCAGCGTGGGTTCAGGCCAGGGCAAAATACTAGTGATGCTTCATAAAGATGCTAGACTGTTCAACCGTAGAAAGTAATGTAAATCAAGTGGATCTCTTCAATGATCTAAGAAAAACCTTTGACACTACACAAACAACCCGCACATATGGACCTGCCTTGTATGGGCCAGTAGGCCTTCTGCAGTGTTCCTCCATTCTTATGTTCTTATAGAAGAGACGAGTTTACCACGACGTTTCGGTCCGACTTGCACCATTTACAAAGTCACACTAACACAAAGGAGAGGAGGGAATATATATAGGCCAGCATACAGGGACGGGACAAGAGAGGTAGTCAAAAAGGAGGAAGAGAGGTAGTAGTAGTACCTTTTGACAAAGTAGACCACAACATCCTGCTACTTAAACTTGAACACTATAGACTCAAATCCTACCATGTCAACAGATGTCTATTAATGGCATTACCTCATCAACCGAGCCCATCAATATGGGGTGCCACAGGACAGCATCTTTGGCCCTCTTTTATTCCTAATCTACATCGGTGACCTACCTAATGCCTCTAGTGAACTTAAACCAGTCCTGCTTGCAGATCGCATAACTTTCGTTTCATAAAATCTAGATCCTGGCGTCAACGACACAGTGAAGAACTTGTAACGATACCTGCCTGAATGACTGCCTACAAACTTAGTATTGATAAAACCTGCTACACGTTTAGGAATAAAGCTAAAAATAGTCAGTTTAACATAAAATAATATACTCATAAAAAGACGAGACGAGGTGAAAAAAGACGAGACGAGGTGAAAATTCTTCGATATACACCTTGAGCGAACTCTAAAACTCAATACACACGACCAACAAACTCCCAAGAAGGTTTCCAAAACTGTGGACCTTTTTTTCAGAATAACACTAAGTACTGCAAACAACGTTACTCTGTGCTACTCTCTACTCTATCCACTCCTCACTTATGGTATCCATGCGTTTAGATATACAACAGCTAATCATTTAAAAACTATCTAGTTACCCAACAAAAGTCAGCTATTAGAATGATCAACTAAGATGGTTAGAGACAACACAATCTTCACTGTATGTTCATGACATTACGAATATCACCCTGGCACTACGACTGTTTTCGGAGAGCTGGAAATAGAACACACACACATACTAGAAACAAGAATCTCTTGGATATACCACTTGTTCGACTCTACTTATTTAGGAACTCTATGCAAATTTAAGTCTCTAAAATCTGGAACCCTCTGTGAGAAAATGCTTAAAGATCTCTGTAAACGGCTTCAAAAATATTGTTACAAACTCCTTAATTCAGTATAAATTCTGCACAGATTAGCTGGTATACGATACCATACATCAGTAACAATCTGTTAGTTTAGTTCGACCTTCATACACAATGCAAACTGTCATCATTATAACTTAGTTCCACTTCATTATTAACCATGACAATATGTTAATATATAATAACATTTATAACACAACATTCGAATATTCTCATACAACAAAACCTTGTACTTTTCAACTGGTTTTAAGAGTGAAATACTCTGCTTATTCAGGGACTTTCCAGTACATCTGCAGAAGAGACTGTCGCCATTGTCATATTTTGAAGTGGGAACTCTGCTGATTATGAAACGTTTCGCTAACCTGGAGCTTCTTCAGTTTCCATATAGCTTAGTGTAAATCACAAGGTAACTAATACCGTCAAATATATGAAAAAAAACGTGTGAAACGTTTGGGATAACTATTATTTATGAGATGTTTCGATCACCAGGAGCTTCTTCAGTTCAAGAGTTCCTGGTGAAGGAAACGTCTCATAAATAATAGCTCCCCCATACGTTTCACGTGTCTCTTTCATATATTTGATGGCACTAGTTACCCTGTGATATACACTAAGCTTTATGGAAACTTAAATTAGACGATATTTCGAGCTAAAAAGTAGCTTGAGATAAGTTTCTAAACCTCATATCATGTCTTCATTCCAGTTTGTGGTCATTGTTTACTTCTTCCAACTAGGGGAGTCATGTCTGAGGCCACACTTCACTATAAACAAGTCTACCATACAGAGTAAGACAGTTTTTTACCCGTTTTCTCTAAAGCAAGCGAAGTCGTTTTCTGTAATTGTAAGTCACTCAGAGTAACTAAAGAAAGGCAACTTTACGGTTTATCATAACACTGGTATTTTCTGTGCGGTAGATTGTGTTAAGTAGGATTATTCGTTTTTACAATATTATTCTTTTTTGTGTAACGACAACACTTCACAGCTTATCCTTAAGAGCATATGTGACATACTGCAGCAGGAAGTTGGACCAGTTGCAACAGAAAGCTGGACCAGTTGCAGCAGGTAGATGGATCAGTTGCAACGGGAAGATGGACCAGTTGCAGCAGGACGTTCAACCAGTTGCAACAGGAAGTTAGACCAGTTGCAACAGGAAGCTGGACCAGTTGCAGCAGGAAGATGGATCAGTTGCAACGGGAAGATGGACCAGTTGCAGCAGGAAGTTTAACCAGTTGCAACAGAATACTGGACCAGTTGCAACAGGAAGTTGGACCAGTTGCAAGAGGAAGCTGGACCAGTTGCAGCAGGAAGTTCAACCAGTTGCAATAGAATACTGGACCAGTTACAACAGGAAGCTGGACCAGTTGCAAAAGGAAGTTGGACCAGTTGCAACAGAAAACTGGACTAGTTGCAACAGGAAGCTGGACCAGTTTCAGCAGGAAGCTGGACCAGTTGCAGCAGGAAGTTGGACCAGTTGCAACAGGATGCTGGACCAGTTGCAACAGGAAGTTAGACCAGTTGCAGCAGGAATTTGGACCAATTGCAACATGAAGTTGAACCACTTGCAACCGGAAGTTGGACCAGTTGCACAGGAAGCTGGACCAGTTGCAGCAGGAAGTTGGACCAGTTGCACAGGAAGCTGGACCAGTTGCAGCAGGAAGCTGAACCAGTTGCAACAGGAAGTTGGACCAGTTGCAACAGGAAGTTGCCATGGAAGCTGGACCAGTTGCAACAGGAAGTTGCCATGGAAGCTGGACCAGTTGCAACAGGAAGTTGAACCAGTTGCCATAGAAGCTGGACCAGTTGCAACAGGAAGCATCTGTTATAGTTTCCTTACGTGAAATTTACGTAGATACTCCTAATATTTAACACTCCAGTTTTCTATTATGTGGCTGATTTTAAGACATCCGTTTTCTATTATCTGGCGGCTCTACTGAGTTTAATATTTTTTTTTAAATGTTCGAAGTTGTAAATTCAGATTTTTAAAATATGCTTTCAATGAATGAAATCACTTATCATGGAAATATTACCCTTTTGCTCTTTTCAAGAGAAGGGGAGGAGGAGGAGGAGATGCAGAAGAATAAGAGAGTGAGGAGAGGATGCTGGTGGCTGAGGGGTGAGACAAGATTTAAGGTGACAGGAGAAGAGATGAAGATGAGGTGGACATGCAAGAAAACTTATGTTAAGAAAAAAGACACAGACTCAGCAAGCACTGGAGCAACAGGCAAGGAAGGGAAGGGAGTAGAGTTTGACGTAAGAGGAGCAAAAGGAGAGAGAGAGCTAACATAAGAATGAGTTGGTGGAGCGAGGAAGAGTATCATAGAGGATAGGCAAGCAGGAAAATAAGAGAGAAACGTAGATATGAACTGAGGACAATTTGTGTGTGTGTGTGTGTGTGCGCGCGCGCGCATGTGCAAGTGGAATAGTCTGGCAAGTGATGTAGTGGAGGCAGGAACCATACTTAGTTTTAAGACGAGGTATGATAAAGCTAATGGAGCAGGGAGAGAGAGGACCTAGTAGCGGTCAGTGAAGAGGCGGGGCCAGGAGCTGAGTCTCGACCCCTGAAACCACAAATAGGTGAGTACACACACGTCCTAGGAGGAGAGGTTAAGGGAAATCGACCTGGCGACACTAGAGGACAGGGGGACATAACATATAAAATACTGAGGGGAATCGACAAGGTGGACAGAGACAGGATGTTTCAGAGATGGGACACAGCAACAAGGGGTCACAATTGGAAGTTGAAGACTCAGATGAGTCACAGGGATGTTAGGAAGTATTTCTTCAGTCACAGAGTTGTCAGGAAGTGGAATAGTCTGGAAAGTGATATAGTGGAGGCAAGATCCATACATAGTTTTTAGAAGAGGTATGATAAAGCTCACGGAGCAGGGAGGAAGTGAAATAGTAGCGACCAGTGAAGAGGCGGGACCAGGAGCTATGAATCGACCCCTGCAACCACAATTAGGTGAGTACAGTCAATCATTGGTGAAGCTGATATATCTCTCACTAACTCTCCTCTCCTTCCATTTTCTCTCTTCCCTTTCCTCATTATCTTTTTATTATTTGTGTGAATCTTTTGTTTATTTAGATTCATCTCTCATGTTTTATTGATAAAAAAATATATATTTGTTATAATGCATTGAGAACTTTAGTAATGGTGAATAGTATTATATAAAGATCACTACCACGTTATTGTTCTGGAGCAGAGGTTGTTCTGGTAGCCAGCCTCGCTGACGGTCTGCTCAAGCAGCCTCTTGGTGCTCCCCCGCCCCACACATAATTAAATGTAAGCACCACAGCCTGGCTCATCAGGAACAGTTAGAAGAAACTTGTCAATTTATCACAAGACTGGTTTGTGGTGGTAATTTCCTCTTATACGTGCAGGTAGTGTGTTGACAAGCCCCTGGTCGTATATACATGCCGAGTTTCTTTACACTATACTGCAACCGTGATCTTCATTGGTACTACTTTACGTTATCTGCTGTGCTTCCCACACTCTCTTACCGTCATTTCTGTGTGAAGATTGTAAGGAATCATTCCAGTATTGTTCAGGTATCAGTTACGTTACATGTTCCTCATCTGCGCTCCAGAGAGCTACACCTGGGGGGGAATGTAACTAAAACACAGTTAGGGTTTTGCCATTTTGATGTTATTAAAATATCATAACCCACATTGTGTTTTATGTACATACGATCGTTACACTCATCCATTGTATTACCACTTTGGGGCATTTCAAGATTCAAGACCACGTAATGATGCGGCCAACTTCTCTACATATTCATCAGGTATGAAATTTCAGTATATATATATATATATATATATGCAAAAAAAACACAGTAATCAGGTGATATCAAAATATGCAAGACAACCACTATATCAAAGTTGTATTTAAAAATCTTGATACAGTAAAAAGACTTTTGATAAAAAATTCCCCCCAAAATGCTGACGGATGTGTCTATAAGATTCCCTGTAAAATATGCGATAAAGTTTATTATGGTCAAACTGGTAAAAGTCTTGAACTAAGATTAAAACAACATAAATATAGCATTAGAACTGGACAAGATTCTAATGCTCTATTTATTCATGTGAGAGACTTTAACCATCCAATTGATTTTCAAAATGCTGAGAAGGTTGTATCAAGCAAGTCCATGGTTGAGAGGAATATAATAGAATCATGTTTCATTAAAAGCAGTTTTGAAAATAATATGAATATTTCTTTTGGTTTATATAAATTGGATTCTTTTATAATTAATAAAATTTGGGAAGAAATTAATGATAAATTGGACTAATCTTAATTCTTGGGAAGAGTTTCAGGTCCTTTCTTGTTTTTCCTCTTCACAGAGTCGTGTGATGTTACGCTACTGTGAGGTGTAGTCTTTGTTAGTGTGATGTGACTGTGAGGTGTAGTCTTGCCCCTTATATAAGTCCTCTTGTCATGTTTCCTTTTATAGTTCCTTGATAATGTGAGTAGTCACGAAAGCGCTTGGAATTCCTCTATTTTTCATAGTGGTTGTCTTGCATATATATATATATATATATATATATATATATATATATATATATATATATATATATATATATATATATATATATATATATATATATATGACTTTCATACCTGAAGAATATGTAGAGAACTTAAGTTGGCTTGTGTTCCTGTTAAGGTGACCATGTGGTCAATATTCTTGGTTAAGAGAATATAATTTTTGGAGTGGGCTTAGGCATTGTTCTAAGGCTTAAGAATTATTCCCACATGTTTTACTGTCCAATAACAGGGCTTCTGCAGTGCCACCTAGACGTTCCGCCCAGTGTTCAGTGTTTTGAAGCACTTTTTAAATCCCAGCTTTGGGCGGAATGTTGTATTAAGAGGATCCTCTGCTTCCAGTTGTCGTTTTCGCCATTATTTTCCTGCCAGCCACCTCGAGTGCCATCATCCAAGAACCAGCTTTGAACTCACAATAATTAACCATAAATATTGATCATAATAAATTTCTTGAAGTTTATATAACATAGTTTAGTTCAGTTTGTCCTGTTCTCTATCGTGTTTACCTACGTTTTCTGTGAATCAGCTTCTTGTGTTGTAAGTGACACTGCCTTCACTTACACCAGGTTCATCATCACAACGTAATGTACACGTGTTATGTATTGCAGCACATTTCTATAATATTGTACATATAATTTTCTGAAGCTAAATTGATTTACTCACAAAGCTCGTTTTTTCCGTTGCCTGAGATATCATTTTTTTCCCCCAAGAAATCATTGAAATATAATTATGTAGATTCCTATATAGGTCAGGAAGATTATGCTGGTGTTGTTGTGTGCTTGTCAGTGTTAAGTTTGACTTGTGTACAGCATGCATGGATTGTAGGTCACGCTATCTTCTTTTTGCAACATTTTTCAGCATCTTCCACTTAGGTTGCAGAAATATTCTATCTTGTCTTCTGGGCACCCTTGTTCTCCCCTTACTTTACCATTGTTATCCGCCTGAAATGCTGTGCATTTCTTGTATAATGATTGCAAGTAAAAATGATCGTCATCATATATCTGTTAATGGTTCTGGTAACTCCCCCTCGGCCAGGTCTCACAACACACCTTCCAGGTTGAAAAGGAAATATTACGAGTATAAGATCAGTTTAGAAACAAATAGGGAAGATGGAAATTAGACACATATGTAACATCTGGGTATCTCTAATGTAGACGTTTCGTACCTCATCTTTTATATGTAGTTCTGCTGTCTTCAAATTATGTCCTAGAATTTGTATTGATAAAGCCACTGGATGGCGAAACGTCTACATTAAAGATACCCAGATATTGCATATGTGTCTAATTTTCATTTTGTCGGGATTGTATACCATTCATGTACAACAAATAGGGAAGTTGAGTTAAGTACATGCTGATTGTCAGTAGGAGTTTGTAGGAAGCTACAGCTCTAGTGATGCTCTCACCACCCGCTCCTACAACACTCTTCACTATCTGTATTCTTGGATCCTTGTACCTCCTTGTAAAAAAACTTTCTTCGTTGTTTCTTTCATGTTTGGTAACAGAAACATTTTCAGGGCCTTCTTGTCTTGATAATTCATATTTTTAGGAACTTTGAAGCTGTAAAATTCTTCTAAGAAATTTACAGCTTAGCTCTTGGGAGAGGTTTACAGTTTATCTTAGCTCTTGGAAGAACTTTTCAGCTAATCTTAGCTCATGGAAACACTTCAAAATACCTGAATTTTTCCTATTGTAATAAAATATTTATTTAACTGTAGACATCACACTATTGATACTGTTTGCAATTATTGATGCTGTTTGCAATTATTGCTGCTGTTTGCAATTATTGTTGCTGTTTGCAATTAGGCTTTGACATATATTATCGACAGTTTTTTTTTTTATATTTCTCCATATATTTGAAAGCTATTTTTAAATTAGAGAAGTTATTGAGTGAGCGTCTCATAGCTACATTATGAGTTTCTGGCTTTATTAACATGGTCATTATTATTACATTCATGAGGGAGGTAAACGCTAAAACAAAAGGGGTCATAGAGCACTGTGGTCATTGTGGCATGAGGCAGGCTAAGCATAGTGATGTTTCCCCGTAGCAGATTTAAACTGAAGCCTCGATTCGAAGCCTGGCTCCAGTCTGTGTTGCGGAAGTAGGAAGACTCTTGAAACTGGTGACAGGTACTGCAGGTCTCGGAGAGAGTAGTTCGCTGTAAGTTAGGCCTAGTGTGGTGCTGTAAGTTAGGCCTAGTGTGGTGCTCGTGAAATCTATTGCAAACAATTTCGGTACTGCGATGGAAAACAAGAATTGAAATATCATCATCTTTGTATTGGTGGCAGCAGTGGGATTGACACATCATCTTTGTATTGGTGGCAGCAGTGGGATTGACACATCATCTTTGTATTGGTGGCAGCAGTGGGATTGACACATCATCTTTGTATTGGTGGCAGCAGTGGGATTGACACATCATCTTTGTATTGGTGGCAGCAGTGGGATTGATACAGCACTTGACAAAAATAGAAGGCTGAGCAATACTGGTCAACTGGTGGATAACTACGGGTAGAATAGTTGGATGATGTTGATAAACGGCAATGTTCTGGAGTAGTTGCAGCTTACCATGTAGTGGAGCACTGGAAACAATGATGACTAATGTTGGGTTTGTGGGTACCTAGGAGCACAACACTGCTGGATGTTGTCACCTGCTGGTGTTAGGTGCTGATGATTGATGCTAGATGACAGTTGTGGTGGTGGTAGTGACAGTTGTGGTGGATATAGTGACAGGGTGGATATAGTGACATTTGTGGTGGTGGTAGTGACAGTTGTGGTGGATATAGTGACAGTTGTGGTGAATATAGTGATAGTTGTGGTAGTGGTAGTAGTGACAGTTGTGGTGGATATAGTGATAGTTGTGGTAGTGTTTTTGGTTTATGGTGGTAGTGACGGAATTTATGGTTAGCGGTGATGGTAATGGTGTTGGTGGTACTGACAGTTGTGTTGGTGGTACTGACAGTTGTGTTGGTGGTAGTGATAGTGTTTTTGGTTGATGGGAGTGACGGTGTTTTTGGTTGATGGTTGCGACGATGTTTATGGTTAGTGCTGGTGGTAGTATTGACGGTGTTTATCGTTAATGGTGGTGGTGATTGTAGTGATTGTATTTCTGGTTGTTGGTGGTGGTGGTGACTTCTGGGTGGTGTGGGTGAGGAAGGGGCGGGGCTTCTAGTGATAGTGAGCCATGTATTGACCTGGCACAGCTATCCCTGTTTCTCTCTCCGTTCACATCCCTGCTGGTGCTAGTGCTGGTTCTGCTGGTGCTAGTGCTGGTGCTGCTGGTGCTAGTGCTGGTGCTGCTTCTGGTGATTCTGGTGGCAGTCATGGTGGTTTTGATTCTTTTGGTGGTTGTTGTGTTGGTTGCTCATGTTATAGTCTTGAGTCTGGTTGACCACTACAGTAACATCTTCCATACATTATCCCATATCAGTACTGCGTACTCTACTGTATTTATAAACCTACACAATCTTGTGTAGTTTATTGTATTTATAAACCTACACAATCTTGTGCAGTTTGTGGATAAATAAACCCAGAGTAAAACGTCACAAAATTTTCAACATATCTCGGTTATATTTTCTCACTTATAATCTGTTTTAAATTCTATATAATTCTGTAAGATGTTTTTAATAAATTGTAATGTTGATCCGTGGTGTGAGTCGCCACACAAACACTGGGGACTTAAAGTAACATGTTTGGAAAATGGCTCCTACACAGTCCCATAACAAGTTAAAGCATCTTCCACGTAAGATGAATCAGTGTTGAAAGTTTGATGCTGGTCCGTTGAGGCACAAATTATCGCTTGAACACAATTGTGTTGCAGAGGTCTGAGCTCAGACCTATGTAACACAATTGTGTTGCAGAAGTCTGAGCTCAGACCTATGCAACACAATTGTCCTCAAAGATTTGTTAAGTTATACAGTGAATTAAGTAAAGATCCTGGACTTCACCTTACGAAACAGACAAAGCAGATACGATAGTAATTATGGACAAGGTAGATTATAATGGAAAAATAACATATTATTAGAAAAACAGGGAAACTGACGTGCCTCTTAAGGTGTTCAGGAGAAGCTTTCTCGAGTTGTTAAATAGAAACGAAGATGAAGTGTAAAGTTGTAAAGTAAAAACTTTAAAGAGCAAATATTGTGTCATCCGCGTGAAGGTAACTATTACTGTTGCAACAGTGTAATGCGCACTGACCAATAAGAGAGGAAACCCCACAGCAGACAGACGCAGGTAACAATGGTAGTCATCCTCGTTTTTGTCTCCTGCCGGATTTTCTCCCTCACTGTGTTATGTAATTTACTTTACCCCAGGATGTGAGCCACAGCAATACACTAACACCCAGGTTCACCCACCTTCCTTCCTCTTCCTTCCCTGCCTCTTGATCACGTTGTTGTGGTGGCACTGTTTGAGTGCTTTATGCCTGGGAGGGGTGCCACAGTTTCCTTGCCTCACAATCCAGATTATCTTTCGGCATAAATTGCTGGGATATTTTCCATTTCATCTAAATTTGCTGACACGACCGATAACATGAAAAGAATTATAATTATGGATTGTGGGATGTGAAACATTGAATTGAGATGGCGGTGCTTGCTTTGTGGTTATGATTTATGTGATATGAGAGAATTAGTGTCGAGAGAAGCACGTTGATAGTGTGAAGATTTTTGTGGTGAAGGTACTGAATAACCATATGGTTTTAGCGCTTTGTTGAAACAAAGCCAGGTACTTAGTTACTGCTGGGTAAACTGAGACAACTGCTGTAAGGAAACTTGCCACTACGTTTTGACCTGCCCATAATTCTTACTTTTAACCTGCTGCAACCACAGAGTCACAGGCTGCATGATAGGTGTGGGCACACATGATAGGTGTGGGCACACATGATAGGTGTGGGCACACATGATAGGTGTGGGCACACATGATAGGTGTGGGCACACATGATAGGTGTGGGCACACATGATAGGTGTGGGCACACATGATAGGTGTGGGCACATATGATAGGTGTGGGCAGACATGATAGGTGTGGACACACATGATAGGTGTGGGCACACATGATAGGTGTGGACAGACAGGATGTGGGCAGACAGAGTGTGGGCAGATATGTTAGGTGAGGGCAGACAGCGTGTGGGCAGATATGTTAGGTGAGGGCAGACAGCGTGTGGGCAGATATGTTAGGTGAGGGCAGACAGCGTGTGGGCAGATATGTTAGGTGAGGGCAGGCAGCGTGTGGGCAGATATGTTAGGTGAGGGCAGACAGCGTGTGGGCAGATATGTTAGGTGAGGGCAGACAGCGTGTGGGCAGATATGTTAGGTGAGGGCAGACAGCGTGTGGGCAGATATGTTAGGTGAAGGAAGACCGCGTGTGGGCAGATATGTTAGGTGAAGGCAGACCGCGTGTGGGCAGATATGTTAGGTGAGGGCAGACAGCGTGTGGGCAGATATGTTAGGTGAGGGCAGACAGCGTGTGGGCAGATATGTTAGGTGAGGGCAGACAGCGTGTGGGCAGATATGTTAGGTGAGGGCAGACAGCGTGTGGGCAGATATGTTAGGTGAGGGCAGACAGCGTGTGGGCAGATATGTAAGGTGAGGGCAGACAGCGTGTGGGCAGACCTTCGTAAACTATATGGTAATTGCTGCCTAGGTGTTGAGGCGCCAGGAAACTGAGACAAGTGTGAAGTAAGGCTTTGTTTACCTGTGGCTCAGCTGAGAGTAACTTACCTTATCACGAATTATGTATCTCACATCTCTCCTCTACACCTCCCTGCCACACCTCCCTGCCACACCTCCCTGCCACACCTCCCTGCCACACCTCCCTGCCAACCTCCCTGCCACACCTCCCTGCCACACCTCCCTGACTCACCACCTCCCTGCCACACCTCCCTGCCACACCTCCCTGCACACCTCCCTGCCACACCTCCCTGCCACACCTCCCTGCCACACCTCCCTGCCACACCTCCCTGCCACACCTCCCTGCACACCTCCCTGCCACACCTCCCTGCACACCTCCCTGCCACACCTCCCTGCACACTCCTCCCTCTGCTACACCTCCCCCTGCCACACCTCCCTGCTACACCTCCCTGCCACACCTCCCTGCCACACCTCCCTGCATTGCACCCTGCCCCCCTGCCACACCTCCCTGCCACACCTCCCTCTGCCACCTCCTCTACACCTCCCTGCACACCTCCTGCACACCTCCTGCCTCCTCACACCTCCCTGCCACACCTCCCTGCCACACTCCTGCTACACCTCCTGCCACACCTCCCTGCACACCTCCCTGCCACACCTCCCTGCCACACCTCCCTGCTACACCTCCCTGCACACCTCCCTGCCTCACACCTCTCCTGCCACACCTCCCTGCCACACCTCCCTGCCACACCTCCCTGCCACACCTCCCTGCTACCACCTCCCCTGCCACACCTCCCTGCACACCTCCCTGCTACACTCCCTGCACACCTCCCCGCCACACCTCCCTGCCACACCTCCTGCACACCTCCCTCTCACACCTCCCTGCCACACCTCCCTGCCACACCCTACACCTCCCTGCCACACCTCCCTGCACACCTCCCTGCCACACCTCCCTGCTACACCTCCCTGCCACACTTCCCTGCCACACCTCCCTCCCTGCCACACTCCCTGCACACCTCCCTGCCACACCTCCCTGCCACACCTCCTGCCACCTCCCTGCTACACCTCCCTGCACACCTCCCTGCCACACCTCCCTGCTACACCTCCCTGCCACACTTCCCTGCCACACCTCCCTGCCACATCTCCCTGCTACACCTCCCTGCCACACTTCCCTGCCACACCTCCCTGCCACACCTCCCTGCACACTCCGCCACCTCCCTGCACACCTCCCTGCCACACCTCCCTGCCACACCTCCCTGCCACACCTCCCTGCCACACCTCCCTGCCACACCTCCCTGCCACACCTCCCTGCTACACCTCCCTGCCACACTTCCCTGCCACACCTCCCTGCCACACCTCCCTGCTACACCTCCCTGCCACACCTCCCTGCACACCTCCCTGCACATCTCTCCTCGCTACACCTCCTGCTACCCTCCCTGCCACACTTCCTGCTCACCTCCCTGCACACTCCCTGACACCTCCTGCCACACTTCCCTGCCACACTCCCTGCCACACTCCCTGCACACCTCCTGCACACTCCTCACACTCCCTGCTACACCTCCTGCCACACTCTCCTGCTACACCTCCCCTGCCACTCTGACACTCACCTTCACCCGCTTACTCTCCTGCTACACCTACCCTTCCCTGCTCACACTGCTGCCACTCATTTCTCCCTGCTACACCACTTCCTGTTTATCCACTTCTGCTGACTCACCTTCACTGTATCTCACTGACTGACGACCACTTCACTGTATCTCCTGTCAGCTTGCACTGACTCCCTTCACTGTTATCTCACTGCTGACTGACTCACCTTCACTGTTTATCTCACTGTACTGGATGACTCACCTTCACTGTATCTCACTGTAGCTGGACTGACTCACCTTCACTGTTTATCTCACTGTAGCTGGACTGACTCACCTTCACTGTTTATCTCACTGTAGCTGGACTGACTCACCTTCACTGTATCTCACTGTAGCTGGACTGACTCACCTTCACTGTTTATCTCACTGTAGCTGGACTGACTCACCTTCACTGTTTATCTCACTGTAGCTGGACTGACTCACCTTCACTGTTTATCTCACTGTAGCTGGACTGACTCACCTTCACTGTATCTCACTGTAGCTGGACTGACTCACCTTCACTGTTTATCTCACTGTAGCTGGACTGACTCACCTTCACTGTTTATCTCACTGTAGCTGGACTGACTCACCTTCACTGTTTATCTCACTGTAGCTGGACTGACTCACCTTCACTGTTTATCTCACTGTAGCTGGACTGACTCACCTTCACTGTTTATCTCACTGTAGCTGATCCTTACTGACTCACGCTGTCACTTACTGTTTATCTCACTGTAGCTGGACTGACTCACCTTCACTGTTTATCTCACTGTAGCTGGACTGACTCACCTTCACTGTTATCTCACTGTAGCTGGACTGACTCACCTTCACTGTTATCTCACTAGCTGGATTCACTTCTTAATCTCACTGTAGCTGGACTGACTCACCTTCACTGTTAATCTCACTGTAGCTGGACTGACTCACCTTCACTGTTATCTCACTGTAGCTGGACTGACTCACCTTCACTGTTAATCTCACTGTAGCTGGACTGACTCACCTTCACTGTTTATCTCACTGTAGCTGGACTGACTCACCTTCACTGTTAATCTCACTGTAGCTGGACTGACTCACCTTCACTGTTAATCTCACTGTAGCTGGACTGACTCACCTTCACTGTTAATCTCACTGTAGCTGGACTGACTCACCTTCACTGTTAATCTCACTGTAGCTGGACTGACTCACCTTCACTGTTAATCTCACTGTAGCTGGACTGACTCACCTTCACTGTTTATCTCACTGTAGCTGGACTGACTCACCTTCACTGTTTATCTCACTGTAGCTGGATTCACTGTTAATCTCACTGTAGCTGGACTGACTCACCTTCACTGTTAATCTCACTGTAGCTGGACTGACTCACCTTCACTGTTAATCTCACTGTAGCTGGACTGACTCACCTTCACTGTTTATCTCACTGTAGCTGGACTGACTCACCTTCACTGTTTATCTCACTGTAGCTGGACTGACTCACCTTCACTGTTTATCTCACTGTAGCTGGATTCACTGTTAATCTCACTGTAGCTGGACTGACTCACCTTCACTGTTAATCTCACTGTAGCTGGACTGACTCACCTTCACTGTTAATCTCACTGTAGCTGGACTGACTCACCTTCACTGTTTATCTCACTGTAGCTGGACTGACTCACCTTCACTGTTTATCTCACTGTAGCTGGATTCACTGTTAATCTCACTGCAGCTGGACTGACTCACCTTCACTGTTAATCTCACTGTAACTCTACTGACTCACCATCATCACCATGAAATGCTCTTCACACTATTACATTTCCTCTCATTCTACTCCAAATGCTCCTCGCCTAGTGTCTTCCTTGCTCCGCTCTCTCTCTCTCTCCTATCCCTCACATCACATCTTCCTTGCTCCTCTCTTTCTCTCTCCTCTGATGGAACTCTAAGCACTCTCCCTGCATTCTCCCTCTCTCCCTGCCTTCTCCATGCTTTCTCTCTCCGTCTCTCCCTGCTTTCTCCCTCTCCCTGCCTTTCCCCTCTCTCTCTGCCTTCTTTGCCTTCTTCTCGCCTTCTCACTCCCTGCCTTCTTTTCTGCCTTCTCCCTCTTTCCCAGCTTTCTCCCTCTCTCCCAGCCTTCTCCCTCTCTCCCAGCCTTCTTCCCCTCTCCTTGCCTTCTCCCTCTCTCCCTGCCTTCTCCCTATCTCCCTGCCTTCTCCCTCTCTCCCAACCTTCTCCCTCTCTCCCTGCCTTTTCCCTCTCTACCTGCCTTCTCCCTCTCTCCCTGCCTTTTCCCTCTCTACCTGCCTTCTCCCCCTCTCCCTGTCTTCTCCCTCTCTCCCTGCCTTCTCCTTCTCTCCCTGTCTTCTCCCTCTCTCCCTGCCTTTTCCTTCTCTCCCTGCCTTTTCCTTCTCTCCCTGTCTTCTCCCTCTCTCCCTAGGATGGTTGGATGGGTTCATTGTGAGGCAATTTTCATTAGACAGGCAGCCGCGTGTTGATGATGATGATGTTGATGGTGTGTTGATGATGATGGTGTTGATGATGGTGTTGTTGGTGTGTTGATGACGGTGTTGTTGGTGTGTGTTGATGGTGTTGGTGTGTGTTGATGATGATGATGATGGTGTTGTTGATGTGTATTGATGATGTGTGCCGGTCATTCTGGGCCTTCCCACACGCTTCACTGTACTGGCCTGTAATGAGTATATAAAGGCGAACGGAGGATCAAGCCTGCACCACACACTGAATATATATATATATATATATATATATATATATATATATATATATATATATGTCGTGCCGATTAGGTAAAACTGGTCAATTAGCAAGAACTCATTTAAAATTAAGTCCTTTCTAAAAATTTATCTTATACGTTTAAAGATATATTTTTTCAATTATGTTAATGTAATAATTTATAATTTTGTACCAAGAGAAACTTTGAAAACCTACCTAACCTTATTATAACAAGCGCAATTTAATTTAGCCTAACCCAACTAAATATATTTTAGATACGTTAACATTAATTTAATAATAAACAAACACAATGAAATATATTTTTTTCTTTAGGTTCAGAACGATTTTTGCGAAATTATTGCATACACAAATTTTCGCTTGTCTTATATGGCAAGAAGAGCGTTGCTATTTAAGCCAAAATCGGAAGTTTTACCTAATCGGCACGACATATATATATATATATATATATATATATATATATATATATATATATATATATATATATATATATATATGTATATATATATATATGTATATATGTATATATATATATATATATATATATATATATATATGTATATATGTATATATATATATATATATATATATATATATATATATATATATATATATATATATATATATGTATATATATATATATATATATATATATATGTATATATATATATATATATATATATATATATATATATATATATAACCATGAAACAAGTGGTTTTGAATTTACCAAACTGCAGCAAGCCGGGATTAGATCCTGCGACACATTCTCCGCCTTAAGAAACAGAACAATGTTCACATCGCCTTAACCACTCAACCAGCGATCCTACACAGATCATGCACCCAGCAGAACTAGGTGTTGTTCATGATCCGAGGACACTCGTGGTAGTGGTAAGCTCAAGGCTAATTTCAACCACCTGTTTGAATACCAGCTTCCACAAACAGTTTATATAGTAATGAAACCACGAAACAAGTGGTATTGAATCATTTACCAAACGGGAGGTGGTTGAAATTAGCCTTGAGCTTACCACTACCACGAGTGTCGTCGGATCATAAACAACACCTAGTTCTGCTGGGTGCATGATCTGTGAAGGATCGCTGGTTGAGTGGTTAAGGCGATGTGAACATTGTTCTGTCTCTTGAACGTATAAGAGAAAATTTTAGAAAGGACTTAATTTTAAACGAGTTCTTGCTAATTGACCAGTTTCACCTATTCGGCACGACATATATGTATAAGTTTTTACGAGGATAGTGAGGCTCAGGTTAGAGTGTGTAGGAGAGAGGGAGATTATTTCCCAGTAAAAGTAGGCCTTAGACAAGGATGTGTGATGTCACCGTGGTTGTTCAATATATTTATAGATGGTGTTGTAAGAGAAGTGAATGCTCGGGTAATGGCAAGAGGTGTGGAGTTAAAAGATAAAGAATCAAACACAAAGTGGGAGTTGTCACAGTTGCTCTTTGCTGATGACACTGTGCTTTTGGGAGATTCTGAAGAGAAGTTGCAGAGGTTGGTGGATGAGTTTGGTAGGGTATGTAAAAGAAGGAAATTAAAAGTGAATATAGGAAAGAGTAAGGTGATGAGGATAACAAAATTAGATAACGGAAGATTGGATATCAGATTGGAGGGAGAGAGTATGGAGGAGGTGAATGTATTCAGATATTTGGGAGTGGACGTGTCAGCAGATGAATCTGAGAAGGATGAGGTGAATCATAAAATTGACGAGGGGAAAAAAGTGAGTTGTGCACTGAGGAGTTTGTGGAGACAGAGAACTTTATTCATGAAAGCAAAGAGGGGAATGTATGAGAGTATAGTTATACCAAAACTCTTGTATGGGTGTGAGACATGGGTTGTGAATGTTGCAACAAGGAGAAGGCTGGAGGCACTGGAGATGTCATGTCTGAGGGCAATGTGTGGTGTGAATATAATGCAGAGAATCCGTAGTTTGGAGATTAGGAGGAGGTGCGGGATTACCAAAACTATTATTCAGAGAGCTGAGGATGGATTGTTGAGATGGTTTGGACATATAGAGAGGATGGAATGAAATAGAATGACTTCGAGAGTGTATAAATCTGTAGTGGAGGGAAGGCGAGGTTAGGGGTCGGCCTAGGAAATGTTGGAGGGAGGGGGTAAAGGAGATTTTGTGTGCGAGGAGCTTGGACTTCCAGCAAGCATGTGTGAGCGTGTTATGAGCGAATGGAGACAAATGGTTTTTAGGACTTGACGTGCTGTTGGAGTGTAGCAAGGTAACATTTATGAAGGGATTCAGGGAAACCGGGAGGCTGGACTTGATTGCTGGAGGCGGAAAGTACAGTGTCTGCACTCTGAAGGAGGGGTGTTAATGTTGCAGTTTTGTAACTGTAGTGTAAGCGCGCCTCTGGCAAGACAGTGATGGAGTGAATGATGGTGAAAGTTTTTCTTTTTCGGGCCACCCTGCCTTGGTGGGAAACGGTCGATGTGTTAATAAAATAATAAAAAATGTATATATATATATTTGAAAGTACTAGAATGCAGGACAAACTTAAAATTAGTATTGGCTACCAGTTGAGCCAGGTCACACTTTATTAATGTCATCACTAAAATAATATTGTGAACTTTATTACGTTAAATAAAACTTTATAATAAGAACTGTATTGAACGTGTTAGAGGTGCAGGCTGGCTGTGTTAGAGGTGCAGGTTGGCTGTGAGAGGTGCAGGCTGCCTGTGTTAGAAGTGCAGACTGGCTTTGTTAGAGGTGCAGGCTGGCTTTGTTAGAGGTGCAGACTGGCTGTGAGAGGTGCAGGCTGGCTGTGTGAGAGGTGCAGGCTGGCTGTGTGAGAGGTGCAGGCTGGCTGTGCGAAAGGTGCAGGCTGCCTGTGTTAGAGGTGCACACTGGCTGTGTGAGAGGTGCAGGCTGCCTGTGTGAGAGGTGCAGGCTGGATGTGAGAGAGGTGCAGGTTGGCTGTGTGAGAGGTGCAGGCTGACTGTGTGAGAGGTGCAGGCTGGCTGTGTGAGAGGTGCAGGCTGGCTGTGTGAGAGGTGCAGGCTGGCTGTGTGAGAGGTGCACGCTGGCTGTGTGAGAGGTGCACGCTGGCTGTGTGAGAGGTGCACGCTGGCTGTGTGAGAGGTGCAGGCTGGCTGTGTGAGAGGTGCAGGTTGGCTGTGCGAGAGGTGCAGGCTGGCTGTGAGAGAGGTGCAGGCTGGCTGTGAGAGAGGTGCAGGCTGGCTGTGTGAGAGGTGCAGGCTGGCTGTGTGAGGTAGGCTGTGGAGGCAGGCTGGCTGTGAGAGGTGCAGGCTGTGTGAGAGTGCAGGCTGGCTGTGGAGAGGTGCAGGCTGGTGTGAGAGGTCAGGCTGGCTGTGGAGAGGTGCAGGCTGGGTGTGAGAGAGGTGCAGGCTGGCTGTGTGAGAGGTGCAGGCTGGCTGTGTGAGAGGTGCAGGCTGGCTGTGTGAGAGGTGCAGGCTGGCTGTGAGAGAGGTGCAGGCTGGCTGTGTGAGAGGTGCAGGCTGGCTGTGTGAGGTGCAAGGCTGGGGAGAGGTGCAGGCTGGCTGTGAGAGGTGCAGGCTGGCTGTGTGAGAGGTGCAGGCTGGCTGTGTGAGAGGTGCAGGCTGGCTGTGAGAGAGGTGCAGGCTGCAGAGGTGCAGGCTGTGTGGAGAGGTGCAGGCTGGCTGTGTGAGAGGTGCAGGCTGGCTGTGTGAGAGGTGCAGGCTGGCTGTGTGAGAGGTGCAGGCTGGCTGTGAGAGAGGTGCAGGCTGGCTGTGAGAGAGGTGCAGGCTGGCTGTGAGAGGTGCAGGCTGGCTGTGTGAGAGGTGCAGGCTGGCTGTGTGAGAGCAGGCTGTGGGAGGTGCAGGCTGGCTGTGTGAGAGAGGGTGCAGGCTGGTGAGAGGTGCAGGCTGGCTGTGAGAGAGGTGCAGGCTGGCTGTGAGAGAGGTGCAGGCTGGCTGCTTCACAGAAGGTAATGTTAATGGTGTGGTAATTACTAACATTATCAGAAAGTAATGAGTTTAGATGGTGTTGTTGTGTTGCTTGGGTTAATGTTGCACAGTAGCCACTGGTTGAGCAATAAGACACATGTGCAACACCTGGGTGACACAGGTGATGTTTCACCGACCAGCGTCGCTGTCACCGTAATACAGAGAATACATAGTGGAGGTTCTTCTTATTTGATGGTCGAGGTCACCAGCAACACACTGATATCTCTTGTCATGGCCTCGGCTCTTTAATGCTGCAGCCAACATGGTGCTGTGTGTGTGTACTCACCTAGTTGTGGTTGCAGGAGTCGAGTCACAGCTCCTGGCCCCGTGTGTGTGTGTGTGTGCGCGCGCGCGTGTGTGTGTATAAGGACCCGTGAAGGTGTGGAAGTGGCCCGTGGCATTCTGGTTAACCATAGAACTGGTGAACCGTGACACTTTGGGGAACCATGGCACTCTGGTGAGCCATGGCACTCTAGTGAACCATGGCACTCTAATGAACCATGGCACTCTGGTGAACCTGGCACTCTGGTGAACCATGACACTAGTGAACCATGGCACTGGTGAACCATGGCACTCTAGTGAACCATGGCACTCTGGTGAACCATGGCACTCTGGTGAACCATGGCACTCTGGTGAACCATGGCACTGGTGAACCATGGCTCTGGTGAACCATGGCTCTCTGTTGAACCATGGCACCCTGGTGAACCATGGCACTCTGGTGAACCATGACACTGGTGAACCATGACACTCTAGTGAACCATGGCACTCTAGTAAACCATGGCACACTAGTGAACCATGGCACACTAGTGAACCATGGCACTGGTGAACCATGACACTGGTGAACCATGACACTAGTGAACCATGACACTCTGGTGAACCATGGCACTCTGGTGAACCATGACACTGGTGAACCATGACACTCTGGTGAACCATGGCACTTTAGTGAACCATGGCACTCTGGTGAACCATGGCACTCTGGTGAACCATGGCACTCTTGTGAACCATGGCACTCTGGTGAACCATGACACTAGTGAACCATGACACTAGTGAACCATGACACTCTAGTGAACCATGGTACTCTGGTGAACCATGACACTGGTGAACATTGACACTAGTGAACCATGACACTGGTGAACCATGGCACTCTGGTGAACTATGACACTAGTGAACCATGACACTCTGGTGAACCATGACACTCTGGTGAACCATGGCACTCTGGTGAACCATGGCACTCTGGTGAACCATGACACTCTGGTGAACCATGGCACTCTGGTGAACCATGACACTTTGGTGAACCATGGCACTCTGGTGAACCATGACACTCTGGTGAACCATGGCACTCTGGTGAACCATGACACTCTGGTGAACCATGGCACTCTGGTGAACCATGGCACTCTGGTGAACCATGGCACTGGTGAACCATGGCACTCTGGTGAACCATGGCACTCTGGTGAACCATGACACTCTAGTGAACCATGGCACTGGTGAACCATGACACTCTAGTGAACCATGGCACTCTGGTGAACCATGACACTCTAGTGAACCATGGCACTGGTGAACCATGACACTCTAGGGAACCATGGCACTCTGGTGAACCATGACACTCTAGTGAACCATGGCACTGGTGAACCATGGCACTCTGGTGACCCATGGCAGCAGCAGCAGGCGCTGGTTCACACATGTTGAACACAGTGGTGTAACACCCGCCTTATCACAAGTATCCTCGTCCCTCCTGACAAGCAAAACACTTACCCTGCTTGTACTCTACTTGTGTTACGCTCACCTTGTATATACCAGGTGAAGGTGAGTCTTCAGCGGCACCTCAGGTGAAGCTCTTTCTTACTTGTTTCAGGTGAGACTGTGAGGATAATGCATTGTGGATGATAGTATCTGGTGAGTGTTGAGGCAGTCGGGTAGGTGAGTAGACATGCGGGTAGGTGAGTAGACAGGGGGGTAGGTGAGTAGACATACGGGTAGGTGAGTAGACAGGCGGGTAGGTGAGCAGACAGGCAGGTAGGTGAGCAGGTAGGTGAGCAGACAGGCAGGTAGGGGGCTGGTGGTCCCAGCACCGTGGCAGGAACAGCAGGGGGCTGGTGGTCCCAGCACCGTGGCAGGAACAGCAGGGGGCTGGTGGTCCCAGCACCGTGGCAGGAACAGCAGGGGGCTGGTGGTCCCAGCACCGTGGCAGGAACAGCAGGGGGCTGGTGGTCCCAGTACCGTGGCAGGAACAGCAGGGGGATGGTGGTCCCAGTACCGTGGCAGGAACAGCAGGGGGCTGGTGGTCCCAGCAGGAAGTTGGTACCACACAGTGGTCTCATTACTATGGTAATGGTATTGTTCTCGTCCTCCACCCCCCATTACCCCTCAGGGAATTATCCATTGCCCGCTGTCCCAGGACACACTGCTAATAACTTTGTAATCACTTTGTATGGCTGTTCAAGTTTAATCTCGGGATGTATGGAGACGCAACCATGGCCTCTTGCACTTGTTGCCCTCGTACACTTAGCAGCAAGTAGGTACCGGGGTGGTGGTGGGTGACATCCTGGGGTAGAGATAGATGGAAGTGTACCCTAGTGGGGAATGGGATTGGAATGAGCTGAGGCAGGATAACAGCTCTTAGCCTTTAAATGAGTTGAGGCAGGATAACAGCTCTTAGCCTTTAAATGAACTAAGGCAGGATAACAGCTCTTAGCCTTTAAATGAGTTGAGGCAGGATAATAGCTCTTAGCCTTTAAATGAACTAAGGCAGGATAACAGTTCTTAGCCTCTAAATGAGTTGAGGCAGGATAACAGCTCTTAGCCTTTAAATGAACTAAGGCAGGATAACAGCTCTTAGCCTTTAAATGAACTAAGGCAGGATAACAGCTCTTAGCCTCTAAATGAGTTGAGGCAGGATAACAGCTCTTAGCCTCTAAATGAGTTGAGGCAGGATAACAGCTCTTAGCCTCTAAATGAGATGAGGCAGGATAACAGTTCTTAGCCTCTAAATGAGATGAGGCAGGATAACAGCTCTTAGCCTTTAAATGAACTGAGGCAGGATAACAGCTCTTAGCCTTTAATTGAACTAAGGCAGGATAACAGCTCTTAGCCTCTAATGAGTTGAGGCAGGATAACAGCTCTTAGCCTCTAAATGAGATGAGGCAGGATAACAGCTCTTAGCCTCTAAATGAGATGAGGCAGGATAACAGCTCTTAGCCTTTAAATGAACTGAGGCAGGATAACAGCTCTTAGCCTCTAAAATAACTGAGGCAGGATAACAGCTCTTAGCCTCTAAAATAACTGAGGCAGGATAACAGCTTTTAGCCTCTAAAATAACTGAGGCAGGATAACAGCTTTTAGCCTCTAAAATAACTGAGGCAGGATAACAGCTCTTAGCCTCTAAAATAACTGAGGCAGGATAACAGCTCTTAGCCTCTAAAATAACTGAGGCAGGATAACAGCTCCTAGCCTCTAAAATAACCGAGGCAGGATAACTGCACTTTGCCTCTAAAATAACTGAGGCAGGATAACTGCACTTTACCTCTAAAATAACTGAGGCAGGATAACTGCTCTTTGCCTCTAAAATAACCGAGGCAGGATAACTGCACTTTGCCTCTAAAATAACTGAGGCAGGATAACTGCTCTTTGCCTCTAAAATAACCGAGGCAGGATAACTGCACTTTGCCTCTAAAATAACCGAGGCAGGATAACTGCTCTTTGCCTCTAAATGAACTGAGGCAGGATAACAGCTCTTTGCCTCTAAATGAACTGAGGCAGGATAACAGCTCTTAGCCTCTAAAATAACCGAGGCAGGATAACAGCTCTTAGCCTCTAAAATAACCGAGGCAGGATAACAGCTCTTAGCCTCTAAAATAACCGAGGCAGGATAACAGCTCCTAGCCTCTAAAATAACCGAGGCAGGATAACAGCTCTTAGCCTCTAAAATAACCGAGGCAGGATAACAGCTCTTAGCCTCTAAAATAACCGAGGCAGGATAACAGCTCCTAGCCTCTAAAATAACCGAGGCAGGATAACAGCTTTTAGCCTCTAAAATAACCGAGGCAGGATAACAGCTCTTAGCCTCTAAAATAACCGAGGCAGGATAACAGCTCTTAGCCTCTAAAATAACCGAGGCAGGATAACAGCTCCTAGCCTCTAAAATAACCGAGGCAGGATAACAGCTCCTAGCCTCTAAAATAACCGAGGCAGGATAACAGCTCCTAGCCTCTAAAATAACCGAGGCAGGATAACTGATCTTAGCCTCTAAATGAACTGAGGCAGGATAATAGCTTTTAACTTCTGAATAAGCTAAAGATAAGTCTTAGCCTGCAAATGAAACAGCTTAAGAAACAGGTCTTCCTGGTGCAGCTGTAATCTGGGACTGCTGCAGAGGCTGCACAACAGCCTGAGTGTTTGCTGCAGCCTCTTACAGCTTAACAACGTTCTTTGTGTCGGCTTTAATATTTGCCGAGACCAGGAGAGGCGGAGGCGTAGTTCGTGCAGGCGGAGGCGTAGTTCGTGCAGGCGGAGGCGTAGTTCGTGCAGGCGGAGGCGTAGTTCGTGCAGGCGGAGGCGTAGTTCGTGCAGGCGGAGGCGTAGTTCGTGCAGGCGGAGGCGTAGTTCGTGCAGGCGGAGGCGTAGTTCGTGCAGGCGGAGGCGTAGTTCGTGCAGACGGAGGCGTAGTTCGTGCAGGCGGAGGCGTAGTTCGTGCAGGCGGAGGCGTAGTTCGTGCAGGCGGAGGCGTAGTTCGTGCAGGCGGAGGCGTAGTTCGTGCAGGCGGAGGCGTAGTTCGTGCAGGCGGAGGCGTAGTTCGTGCAGGCGGAGGCGTAGTTCGTGCAGGCGGAGGCGTAGTTCGTGCAGGCGGAGGCGTAGTTCGTGCAGGCGGAGGCGTAGTTCGTGCAGGCGGAGGCGTAGTTCGTGCAGGCGGAGGCGTAGTTCGTGCAGGCGGAGGCGTAGTTCGTGCAGGCGGAGGCGTAGTTCGTGCAGGCGGAGGCGTAGTTCGTGCAGGCGGAGGCGTAGTTCGTGCAGGCGGAGGCGTAGTCGTGCAGGCGGAGGCGTAGTTCGTGCAGGCGGAGGCGTAGTTCGTGCAGGCGGAGGCGTAGTTCGTGCAGGCGGAGGCGTAGTTCGTGCAGGCGGAGGCGTAGTTCGTGCAGGCGGAGGCGTAGTTCGTGCAGGCGGAGGCGTAGTTCGTGCAGGCGGAGGCGTAGTTCGTGCAGGCGGAGGCGTAGTTCGTGCTTCATGCAAAGTAGGAAGATGCTAGGATGAACAGCAGCACCAGCAACGGTAACAGCAACAACAGTTAAGAGCACAGATATCGGCTTTAACAGCAACAAGAACATCAACAGTGTCAGCTGCATCAGGGATGTTAATATTAAGAAGCAGCTGTACTAGTAACAGAAGTAACAGTCGCAATAACAGTAGCAATAGCAACATCAGCGGCAGGAGTAATAGTTTGCAATAGCAGCAGCAACGGGATAAATAACAGTAGCAGTAACAGTGGGAGAAACAACAGTAGCAAAAGCAACAGCAGAAGTAACAGTTGTAATAGCAGCAATAACAGTAAGATAAATAACAGTAGCAACAGCAGCGGCAGAAGTAACAGTTGCAATAACAGCAGCAACGGGATAAATAACAGTAGCAATAGTAGCAGCAACAGTAGGAGAAATAACAGTAGCAATAGCAGCAACAACGGAAGAAGTAACAGCAATAGCAGCAACAACGAGATAAATAACAGTAGCAATAGCAGCAACAGCAGAAGTAACAGTTGTAATAGCAGCAGCAACGGGATAAATGACAGTAGCAATAGCAGCAGCAACGGCAGAAGTAACAGTTACAATAGCAGCAGCAACGGCAGAATTAACAGTTACAATAGCAGCAGCAACGGCAGAAGTAACAGTTGCAAAAGCAACATCAGTGGGAAAAACAAGAGTAGCAATAGCAGGAAAAATAACAATTGGATCAACGGGATAAATAACAACAACAGCTGTACACTTCAAGGGGAAGGGAGAGCTTTTTGTTGTTAAAAGAGCTGTTAATGTGAGATGAAAATAAAAGCGATTTGCAGATTGTGTTTGAGGGGAGAGAGTCGAGTACTACATGAAGGTGTTTACATCAGTGATTGTTACTGTACCTGCGTCTGTGTCTGCCATCATGTACTGTACTCTGTGTAATATGTAGAGGGAGTGCTGGTGCTGACTCAATGCTGGTAGTAGTGGTAGTGGTGACTCAGTGCTGGTGGGAGTGCTGGCAGTAGTGGTAGTGGTGACTCAGTGCTGGTAGGAGTGCTGGCAGTAGTGGTGGTGGTGACTCAGTACTGGTAGGAGTGCTGGCAGTAGTGGTGGTGGTGACTCAGTACTGGTAGGAGTGCTGGCAGTAGTGGTAGTGGTGACTCAGTGCTGGTAGGAGTGCTGGCAGTAGTGGTAGTGGTGACTCGTGCGTGGTGGAGGCTGCAGTAGTGGTGTGGTGACTCAGTGCGTGGAGTGCTGGCAGAGTGGTGGTGGTGACTCAGTACTGGTAGGAGTGCTGGCAGTAGTGGTAGTGGTGACTCAGTACTGGTAGGAGTGCTGGCAGTAGTGGTAGTGGTGACTCAGTGCTGGTGGGAGTGCTGGCAGTAGTGGTAGTGGTGACTCAGTGCTGGTGGGAGTGCTGGCAGTAGTGGTGGTGGTGACTCAGTGCTGGTGGTAGTGGTGGTGGTGACTCAATGCTGGTAGTAGTGGTGGTTGTGACTCAGTGCTGGTGGGAGTGCTGGCAGTAGTGGTGGTGGTGACTCAGTGCTGTGTGGTGGTGGTGGTGGTGACTCAATGCTGGTAGTAGTGGTGGTTGTGACTCAGTGCTGGTGGGAGTGCTGGCAGTAGTGGTGGTGGTGACTCAGTGCTGGTGGAGTGCTGGCAGTGTGGTAGTGGTGACTCAGTGCTGGTGGGAGGCTGCAGTAGTGGTGGTGGTGACTCAGTGCTGGTGGGAGTGCTGGCAGTAGTGGTAGTGGTGACTCAGTGCTGGTGGGAGTGCTGGCAGTAGTGGTGGTGGTGACTCAGTGCTGGTGGTAGTGGTGGTGGTGGTGACTCAATGCTGGTAGTAGTGGTGGTTGTGACTCAGTGCTGGTGGGAGTGCTGGCAGTAGTGGTGGTGGTGACTCAGTGCTGGTAGGTAGTGCAGTAGTGTGGTGGTGACTCAATGCTGGTGAGGCTGCAGTGGTGGTGTGGTGACTCATGCTGGTAGGAGTGCTGGCAGTAGTGGTAGTGGTGACTCAGTACTGGTGGTAGTAGTGGTGGTGGTGACTCAGTGCTGGTGAGTGAAGTGGTGGTGGTGACTCAGTGCTGGTAGGAGTGCTGGCAGTAGTGGTAGGGGGTGACTCAGTGCTGGTGGTAGTGGTGGTGGTGGTGACTCGAGTGCTGGTAGTAGTGGTGGTGGTGACTCAGTGCTGGTGGGAGTGCTGGCAGTAGTGGTGGTGGTGACTCAGTGCTGGTGGGAGTGCTGGCAGTAGTGGTGGTGGTGACTCAGTGCTGGTGGGAGTGCTGGCAGTAGTGGTGGTGGTGACTCAGTGCTGGTGGAGGCTGGCAGAGTGGTAGTGGTGACTCAGTGCTGGTGGGAGTGCTGGCAGTAGTGGTAGTGGTGACTCAGTGCTGGTGGGAGTGCTGGCAGTAGTGGTAGTGGTGACTCAGTGCTGGTAGTAGTGGTAGTGGTGACTCAGTGCTGGTGGGAGTGCTGGTAGTAGTGGTGGTGGTGACTCAGTGCTGGTGGGAGTGCTGGCAGTAGTGGTGGTGGTGACTCAGTGCTGGTGGGAGTGCTGGCAGTAGTGGTGGTGGTGACTCAGTGCTGGTGGGAGTGCTGGCAGTAGTGGTGGTGGTGACTCAGTGCTGGTGGGAGTGCTGGCAGTAGTGGTGGTGGTGACTCAGTGCTGGTGGGAGTGCTGGCAGTAGTGGTAGTGGTGACTCAGTGCTGGTGGGAGTGCTGGCAGTAGTGGTAGTGGTGACTCAGTGCTGGTAGTAGTGGTAGTGGTGACTCAGTGCTGGTAGTAGTAGTAGTGGTGGTAGAGGGAGTGGTGGTGGTAGAGGAAGTGGTGGTGGTAGAGGGAGTGGTGGTGGTTGAGGGAGTGGTGGTGGTGGGAGTGCTGGCAGTGGTGGTGGTGGAGACTCAGTGTTAGTCTGGTGTTGGTAGTGTACACAAGTGACTGCTCGCCTCCTCCTCCCTCACTATACACTGGTGGGTGGTTGTTACTCCCTCACTATACACTGGTGGGTGGTTGTTACTCCCTCACTATACACTGGTGGGTGGTTGTTACTCCCTCACTATACACTGGTGGGTGGTTGTTACTCCCTCACTATACACTGGTGGATGGTTGTTACTCCCTCACTATACACTGGTGGGTGGTTGTTACTTCCCTCACTATACACTGGTGGGTGGTTGTTACTCCCTCACTCTACACTGGTGGGTGGTTGTTACTTCCCTCACTATACACTGGTGGGTGGTTGTTACTCCCTCACTCTACACTGGTGGGTGGTTGTTACTTCCCTCACTATACACTGGTGGGTGGTTGTTACTTCCCTCACTATACATCTCCTTACACACACATGGATGACACACAAGTGTGTGCCTGCCCACCTGTGCTTGCAAGGGTCGATTCGTAGCTCTTGGACCCTCATGTTAGCTTTTTTTAACCAATTCCTATCTTCCATTGTATGTTATTATGTGGTGGGTTGTGTGTGATAGGCAGTGTGTGGTGGGTTGTGTGTGATAGGCAGTGTGTGGTGGGTTGTGTGTGATAGGCAGTGTGTGGTGGGTTGTGTGTGATAGGCAGTGTGTGGTGGGTTGTGTGTGATAGGCAGTGTGTGGTGGGTTGTGTGATAGGCAGTGTGTGGTGGGATGTGTGATAGGCAGTGTGTGGTGGGTTGTGTGTGATGGGCAGTGTGTGGTGGGTTGTGTGTGATAGGCAGTGTGTTGGTGGGTTGTGTGTGATAGGCAGTGTGTTGGTGGTGTGTGTGATAGGCGTGTGTGGTGGGTTGTGTGATAGGCAGTGTGTGGTGGGTTGTGTGATAGGCAGTGTGTGGTGGGTTGTGTGATGGCAGTGTGTGGTGGGTGTGTGATAGGCAGTGTGTGGTGGTGGTGATAGGCAGTGTGTGGTGGTTGTGTGTGATAGGCAGTGTGTGGTGGGTTGTGTGATAGGCAGTGTGTGGTGGGTTGTGTGATAGGCAGTGTGTGGTGGGTTGTGTGATAGGCAGTGTGTGTGGTTGTGTGATAGGCAGTGTGTGGTGGTGTGTGTGATAGGCAGTGTGTGGTGGGTTGTGGTGATAGGCAGGGTATGGTGGGTTGTGTGTGATAGGCAGTGTGGTGGGTTGTGATAGGCAGTGTGTGGTGGCTGTGTGATAGGCAGTGTGTGGTGGGTGTGTGATAGGCAGTGTGTGGTGGTGTGTGTGATAGGCAGTGGTGGTGGGTTGTGTGATGCAGTGTGTGGTGGGTGTGTGATAGGCAGTGTGTGGTGGGTTGGTGTGATAGGCAGTGTGTGGTGGGTGTGTGTGATAGGCAGTGTGTGGTGGGTTGGTGATAGGCATGTGTGGTGGGTTGTGTGATAGGCAGTGTGTGGTGGTGTGTGTGATACAGTGTGGTGGGTGTGTGATAGGCAGTGATGGTGGGTGTGATAGGCAGTGTGGTGGGTTGTGTGTGATAGGCAGTGTGTGGTGGGTGTGATAGGCAGTGTGTGGTGGGTGTGATAGGCAGTGTGTGGTGGGTGTGTGATAGGCAGTGTGTGGTGGGTTGTGTGATAGGCAGTGTGTGGTGGTGTGTGAAGGCAGTGTGTGGTGGGTTGTGATAGGCAGTGTTGGTGGTGTGTGTGATAGGCAGTGTGTGGTGGGTTGTGTGATAGGCAGTGTGTGGTGGGTTGTGTGATAGGCAGTGTGTGGTGGGTTGTGTGATAGGCAGTGTGTGGTGGGTTGTGTGATAGGCAGTGTGTGGTGGGTTGTGTGATAGGCAGTGTGGCAGTGTGTGGTGGGTTGTGTGTGATAGGCAGTGTGTGGTGGGTTGTGTGATAGGCAGTGTGTGGTGGGTTGTGTGATAGGCAGTGTGTGGTGGGTTGTGTGATAGGCAGTGTGTGTGGGTTGTGTGATAGGCAGTGTGTGGTGGGTTGTGTGATGATGGCAGTGTGTGGTGGGTTGTGTGATAGGCAGTGTGTGGTGGGTTTGTGATAGGCAGTGTGTGGTGGCGTTGTGGATAGCATGTGTGGGGTTTGTGAAGATGTGTGGTGGGTTGTGTGATAGGCAGTGTGTGGTGGGTTGTTCAGTTTGAGACATGTAAGTAATGTGGAAACTCCCCGAGCTGGCTTGTTCGCCTCCGTCCTGGCTTAGGGCTTAGTTCCGCTGTTGTGGTTCCCTGCTTGTGCAAAGTGCTTGTCGAGGCACCAAATAGATACTGGCACTATTGTTAGCCTATTGATCTTGACGCAGGCGCTTGTGTGTGTGTGTGTGTGTGTGTGTGTGTGTGTGTGTGTGTGTGTGTGTGTGTGTGTGTGTGTGTGTGTGTGTGTGTGTGTGTGTGTGTGTGTGTGTGTGTGTGTGTGTGTGTGTGTACTCACCTAATTGCTCACCTAATTCTGGTTGCAGGGGTCGAGACTCAGCTCCTGGCCCCGCCTCTGCGCTGCCCGTTACTGGGTATCTGCTCTCCCTGCTCCATGAGCTTTATCATACCTCGTCTTAAAACTGTGTATGGTTCCTGCCTCCACTATGTCTTTCTATAGACTATTCCACTTCCTGACTACTCTGTGGCTGAAGAAATGCTTCCTGACATCCCTTTGACTCATCTGAGTCTTCAGCTTCCAGTTGTGTCCCCTTGTTTCTGTGTTCCCTCTCTGGAACATCCTGTCACTGTCTACATTGTCGATTCCCCGCAGTATTTTGTATGTCGTTATCATGTCTCCTCTGACCCTTCTTTCCTCCAGTGTTGTTAGTCCTATTTCCCTCAATCTTTCTTCATAGGACAGACCCCTGAGTTGTGGAACTAACCTTGTCGCAAACCTTTGCACTTTCTCTAGTTTCTTGACGTGCTTGACCAGGTGTGGGTTCCAGACTGGTGCTGCATATTCTAGTATGGGCCTGACGTACACGGTGTACAGTGTCTTGAACGATTCCTTGTTAAGGTAACGGAACGCTAATCTTTAGGTGTGTGTATGTGTGTGTGTGTGTGTGTGTGTATGTGTGTGTACTCACCTAGTTGTGGTTGCAGGGGTCGATTCATAGCTCCTGGCCCCGCCTCGTCACTGGTCGCTACTGGGTCACTTTTCCTGCTGCATGAGCGTTATTATACCTCTTCTTAAAGCTATGTATGGATCCTGCCTCCACTACATCACTTCCCAGACTATTCCACTTCCCGACTACTCTGTGACTGAAGAAATACTGTGTGGGTTTGTGTGTGGATGTGGGTGTGTGTGTGGGTGTGGGTGTGGGTGTGTGTGTGGGTGTGTGTGTTGTGTTTCATGGGATGGGAAGTCATTCATGTGAGGTTAGTAAGTTGTCTTTAGTATGAGAGGGGGCGGGGGGTTAAAGCCAACCTGGTGTGAGCAGGTAACATTACCTTGACTTTCATGCTCAGGCGGTGTGTGATGGTATAGTGTCAAGGGTCAGTAAGTCTTGTGTCAGGCGGTGTGTGATGGTATAGTGTCAAGGGTCAGTAAGTCTTGTGTCAGGCGGTGTGTGATGGTATAGTGTCAAGGGTCAGTAAGTCTTGTGTCAGGTGGTGTGTGATGGTATAGTGTCAAGGGTCAGTAAGTCTTGTGTCAGGCGGTGTGTGATGTTATAGTGTCAAGGGTCAGTAAGTCTTGTGTCAGGTGGTGTGTGATGGTATAGTGTCAAGGGTCAGTAAGTCTTGTGTCAGGCGGTGTGTGATGGTATAGTGTCAAGGGTCAGTAAGTCTTGTGTCAGGTGGTGTGTGATGGTATAGTGTCAAGGGTCAGTAAGTCTTGTGTCAGGTGGTGTGATGGTATAGTGTCAAGGGTCAGTAAGTCTTGTGTCAGGCGGTGTGTGATGGTATAGTGTCAAGGGTCAGTAAGTCTTGTGTCAGGCGGTGTGTGATGGTATAGTGTCAAGGGTCAGTAAGTCTTGTGTCAGGCGGTGTGTGATGGTATAGTGTCAAGGGTCAGTAAGTCTTGTGTCAGGCGGTGTGTGATGGTATAGTGTCAAGGGTCAGTAAGTCTTGTGTCAGGCGGTGTGTGATGGTATAGTGTCAAGGGTCAGTAAGTCTTGTGTCAGGTGGTGTGTGATGGTATAGTGTCAAGGGTCAGTAAGTCTTGTGTCAGGTGGTGTGTGATGGTATAGTGTCAAGGGTCAGTAAGTCTTGTGTCAGGCGGTGTGTGATGGTATAGTGTCAAGGGTCAGTAAGTCTTGTGTCAGGCGGTGTGTGATGGTATAGTGTCAAGGGTCAGTAAGTCTTGTGTCAGGTGGTGTGTGATGGTATAGTGTCAAGGGTCAGTAAGTCTTGTGTCAGGCGGTGTGTGATGGTATAGTGTCAAGGGTCAGTAAGTCTTGTGTCAGGCGGTGTGTGATGGTATAGTGTCAAGGGTCAGTAAGTCTTGTGTCAGGCGGTGTGTGATGGTATAGTGTCAAGGGTCAGTAAGTCTTGTGTCAGGTGGTGTGTGATGGTATAGTGTCAAGGGTCAGTAAGTCTTGTGTCAGGCGGTGTGTGATGGTATAGTGTCAAGGGTCAGTAAGTCTTGTGTCAGGCGGTGTGTGATGGTATAGTGTCAAGGGTCAGTAAGTCTTGTGTCAGGCGGTGTGTGATGGTATAGTGTCAAGGGTCAGTAAGCCTTGTGTCAGGCGGTGTGTAGAGGCACAGTGTCAAGGGTCAGTAAGCCTTGTGTCAGGCGGTGTGTGGAGACACAGTGTCAAGGTTCAGTAAGAATTGTGTCAGGCGGTGTGGGGAAGCACAGTGTCAAGGGTCCGTAAGCCTTGTGTCAGGCGGTGTGTGGAAGCACAGTGTCAAGGGTCAGTAAGCCTTGTGTCAGGCGGTGTGTGGAGGCACAGTGTCAAGGGTCAGTAAGCCTTGTGTCAGGCGGTGTGTGAAGGCACAGTGTCAAGGGTCAGTAAGCCTTGTGTCAGGCGGTGTGTAGAGGCACAGTGTCAAGGGTCAGTAAGCCTTGTGTCAGGCGGTGTGTGGAGGCACAGTGTCAAGGGTCAGTAAGCCTTGTGTCAGGAGGTGTGTGGAAGCACAGTGTCAAGGGTCAGTAAGCCTTGTGTCAGGCGGTGTGTGGAAGCACAGTGTCAAGGGTCAGTAAGCCTTGTGTCAGGCGGTGTGTGGAGGCACAGTGTCAAGGGTCAGTAAGCCTTGTGTCAGGCTGTGTGTGGAAGCACAGTGTCAAGGGTTTGTAAGCCTTGTGTCAGGCGGTGTGTAGAGGTACAGTGTCAAGGGTCAGTAAGCCTTGTGTCAGGCGGTGTGTGGAAGCACAGTGTCAAGGGTCAATAAGTCTTGTGTCAAGCGGTGTGTGGAAGCATAGTGTCAAGGATCAGTAAGTCTTGTGTCATCTTCACTGACATCGCTTCTGTTACTCTTTCATAATGTACTTCATTTTGGAAGCAGGTTTATCCTTGTATAGTGTTGTGTTGTGGCTTAACTCGCCCCTCAAGCGTTGTTCAGCTCTCCCAGCAAGCAGTTAACTCGCACCTCAAGCGTTGTTCAGCACTCCCAGCAAGCAGTTAACTCGCCCCTCAAGCGTTGTTCAGCTCTCCCAGCAAGCAGTTAACTCGCCCCTCAAGCGTTGTTCAGCTCTCCCAGCAAGCAGTTAACTCGCCCCTCAAGCGTTGTTCAGCTCTCCCAGCAAGCAGTTAACTCGCCCCTCAAGCGTTGTTCAGCACTCCCAGCAAGCAGTTAACTCGCCCCTCAAGCGTTGTTCAGCACTCCCAGCAAGCAGTTAACTCGCCCCTCAAGCGTTGTTCAGCTCTCCCAGCAAGCAGCTGCTGGTAAAGCTCTGCACCACATTATCATTGGCCTTCAGGGGCTCCTCACTAAGTTTTCTATATATATATCTGCCTCATTTGAGGTAAGGACCAGATCCAGTCCTGTTGGTTCGTTTACTACTTATTCTCCTTGTTTCCTCTACTTTCTCAACGGAATGTTACCATCATTGTCTCCATCCACTTCTTTCTCCCATGTGTCAAATCCGCCATACGATTCCTAGTTGTCAAAGTTTATCTTGTGGCGGAAGTTTCCCATGATGGGTAGTTTTGCTAGGATCCTGTGGGCTCTCTTTACTAATCCTTGATGACTTTTATCATTTTCTTGTTCGGTGATGGGTCACCCATCACTCCGTGTTACTCACTAACAGTGTCACTGGTGATGGGTCACCCATCACTCCGTGTTACTCACTAACAGTGTCACTGGTGATGGGTCACCCATCACTCCGTGTTCCTCACCAACAGTGTCACTGGTGATGGGTCACCCATCACTCCGTGTTACTCACTAACAGTGTCACTGGTGATGGGTCACCCATCACTCCGTGTTACTCACTAACAGTGTCACTGGTGATGGGTCACCCATCACTCCGTGTTCCTCACCAACAGTGTCACTGGTGATGGGTCACCCATCACTCCGTGTTCCTCACCAACAGTGTCACTGGTGATGGGTCACCCATCACTCCGTGTTACTCACTAACAGTGTCACTGGTGATGGGTCACCCATCACTCCGTGTTCCTCACCAACAGTGTCACTGGTGATGGGTCACCCATCACTCCGTGTTACTCACCAACAGTGTCACTGGTGATGGGTCACCCATCACTCCGTGTTACTCACCAACAGTGTCACTGGTGATGGGTCACCCATCACTCCGTGTTACTCACTAACAGTGTCACTGGTGATGGGTCACCCATCACTCCGTGTTCTCACCAACAGTGTCACTGGTGATGGGTCACCCATCACTCCGTGTTACTCACCAACAGTGTCACTGGTGATGGGTCACCCATCACTCCGTGTTCCTCACCAACAGTGTCACTGGTGATGGGTCACCCATCACTCCGTGTTACTCACCAACAGTGTCACTGGTGATGGGTCACCCATCACTCCGTGTTACTCACTAACAGTGTCACTGGTGATGGGTCACCCATCACTCCGTGTTCCTCACCAACAGTGTCACTGGTGATGGGTCACCCATCACTCCGTGTTCCTCACCAACAGTGTCACTGGTGATGGGTCACCCATCACTCCGTGTTACTCACTAACAGTGTCACTGGTGATGGGTCACCCATCACTCCGTGTTACTCACCAACAGTGTCACTGGTGATGGGTCACCCATCACTCCGTGTTACTCACCAACAGTGTCACTCTTCCACTTCATGTTTCCTCATTACAAAATATCCTGCTTCGAATATCGTATTTATTACTGAACCTTTTAACTTCTCTGTGGTAGCTTTGCTTGTGTGTGTGTGTGTACTCATTTGTGGTTGCAGGGGTCGAGTCATAGCTCCTGGCCCCGTCTCTTCACTGATTGCTACTAGGTCCTCTCTCTCCCTGCTCCATGAGCTTTATCAAACCTCGTCTTAAAACTATGTATGGTTCCTGCCTCCACTACGTCACTTTCTAGGCTATTCCACTTCCTGACAACTCTGACTGAAGAAATACTTCCTAACATCCCTGTGTGTGTTTGTGTGTGTGACCAGGGGGAGGGGAGACAGTTGTACACTTGCTTGAAAATAATGCTAATATAGTTGTTGTATTCTGTAAAAGAGAATTTTGTTTTACACTGTTGTATACACTGAACACCGGTCTTGGTGTGGGTGTGTAGTGATCATTAGTGGTGGTGTAAGCTGCGTGAAGGTGGTGGTGTAGCCGTGGCAGGCACAGAGGCAGACATGCTGGGGCAGGTGGTGAGGAGAGGAGCCCCCAACACCGCCGCAATGTACCGCAGGATCCGCTCCTGGGTCCTCGACGACCACGAGCAAGTCATCTTCCGCTCCTTCCCCGTCCTCAAGAAGGTGAGTATACCCACTCCCCTTCCCTCCCTCATCAGCGGCTTATCTTCACTAACTAGCCTTGCCTTCCTCGTATCAAACTTGATTACCTCGCCATTACCTAGACGCTGTGTGACTCCTACGAGTTGTTAAGCTTCCCAGTGAATTATATAACTAAGTGAACTTCAGTCGCTGCGTCATCACAGAAAAATATCCCCGTAATGCATAACCCCAGTCCGCTCTACCTCAATGTACGCGACTGCAATGGTGCAGTGTGTGGCATAAGTTAAGTGTTAGCAGGTAACTATTAGCCTTGTTGAGTGTTTCTAACTTCCCCTCGTTGAGTGTTTCTAACTTCCCCTCGTTGAGTGTTTCTAACTTCCCCTTGTTGAGTGTTTCTAACTTCCCCTCGCTGAGTGTTTCTAACTTCCCCTCGCTGAGTGTTTCTAACTTCCCCTTGTTGAGTGTTTCTAACTTCCCCTTGTTGAGTGTTTCTAACTTCCCCTCGTTGAGTGTTTCTAACTTCCCCTCGTTGAGTGTTTCTAACTTCCCCTCGTTGAGTGTTTCTAACTTCCCCGTTGAGTGTTTCTTTAACTTCCCTGTTGAGTGTTTCTAACTTCCCTTGTTGAGTGTTTCTAACTTCCCTTGTTGAGTGTTTCTAACTTCCCTTGTTGAGTGTTTCTAACTTCCCTTGCTGAGTGTTTCTTCTTACTTCCCTTGTTGAGTGTTTCTTACTTCCCCTTGTTGAGTGTTTCTAACTTCCCCTTGCTGAGTGTTTCTAACTTCCCCTTGCTGAGTGTTTCTAACTTCCCCTTGTTGAGTGTTTCTAACTTCCCCTTGTTGAGTGTTTCTTACTTCCCCTTGCTGAGTGTTTCTTACTTCCCCTTGCTGAGTGCTTCTTACTTCCCCTTGTTGAGTGTTTCTAACTTCCCCTTGCTGAGTGTTTCTAACTTCCCCTTGCTGAGTGTTTCTAACTTCCCCTTGTTGAGTGTTTCTAACTTCCCCTTGTTGAGTGTTTCTAACTTCCCTTGTGCTTTGGAGTGTTTCTACTTCCCTTGTTGAGTGTTTCTACTTCCCTTGTTGAGTGTTTCTAACTTCCCCTTGTTGAGTGTTTCTAACTTCCCCTTGTTGAGTGTTTCTAACTTCCCCTTGTTGAGTGTTTCTAACTTCCCCTTGTTGAGTGTTTCTAACTTCCCCTTGTTGAGTGTTTCTAACTTCCCCTTGTTGAGTGTTTCT
>WNWK01003619.1:75000-77500 GCA_009830355.1 Cherax destructor
CTGTGTTCTCCATCAATGATCTGCGGAGACTCACTACCTGTGTTCTCCATCAATGATCTGCAGAGACTCCCTACCTGTGTTCTCCATCAATGATCTGCTGAGACTCGCTACCTGTGCTCTCCATCAATGATCTGCAGAGACTCACTACCTGTGTTCTCCATCAATGATCTGCGGAGACTCACTACCTGTGCTCTCCATCAATCATCTGCAGAGACTCGCTACCTGTGTTCTCCATCAATGATCTGCGGAGACTCGCTACCTGTGTTCTCCATCAATGATCTGCAGAGACTCGCTACCTGTGCTCTCCATCAATGATCTGCGGAGACTCGCTACCTGTGTTCTCCATCAATGATCTGCAGAGACTCGCTACCTGTGTTCTCCATCAATGATCTGCAGAGACTCACTACCTGTGCTCTCCATCAATGATCTGCGGAGACTCGCTACCTGTGTTCTCCATCAATGATCTGCAGAGACTCGCTACCTGTGCTCTCCATCAATGATCTGCGGAGACTCACTACCTGTGTTCTCCATCAATGATCTGCAGAGACTCACTACCTGTGTTCTCCATCAATGATCTGCAGAGACTCACTACCTGTGTTCTCCATCAATGATCTGCAGAGACTCGCTACCTGTGCTCTCCATCAATGATCTGCAGAGACTCCCTACCTGTGCTCTCCATCAATGATCTGCGGAGACTCGCTACCTGTGTTCTCCATCAATGATCTGCGGAGACTCACTACCTGTGCTCTCCATCAATGATCTGCAGAGACTCCCTACCTGTGCTCTCCATCAATGATCTGCGGAGACTCGCTACCTGTGTTCTCCATCAATGATCTGCGGAGACTCACTACCTGTGCTCTCCATCAATGATCTGCAGAGACTCACTACCTGTGCTCTCCTTCAATGATCTGCGGAGACTCGCTACCTGTGCTCTCCATCAATGATCTGCGGAGACTCACTACCTGTGCTATCCTTCAATGATCTGCAGAGACTCGCTACCTGTGCTCTCCTTCAATGATCTGCGGAGACTCGCTACCTGTGTTCTCCATCAATGATCTGCAGAGACTCGCTACCTGTGTTCTCCATCAATGATCTGCAGAGACTCGCTACCTGTGCTCTCCATCAATGATCTGCAGAGACTCGCTACCTGTGCTCTCCATCAATGATCTGCGGAGACTCGCTACCTGTGCTCTCCATCAATGATCTGCGGAGACTCGCTACCTGTGCTCTCCATCAATGATCTGCGGAGACTCACTACCTGTGCTCTCCATCAATGATCTGCGGAGACTCGCTACCTGTGCTCTCCATCAATGATCTGCAGAGACTCACTACCTGTGCTCTCCATCAATGATCTGCGGAGACTCACTACCTGTGTTCTCCATCAATGATCTGCGGAGACTCGCTACCTGTGTTCTCCATCAATGATCTGCGGAGACTCGCTACCTGTGTTCTCCATCAATGATCTGCGTAGACTCCCTACCTGTGTTCTCCATCAATGATCTGCGGAGACTCGCTACCTGTGTTCTCCATCAATGATCTGCGGAGACTCCCTACCTGTGTTCTCCATCAATGATCTGCGGAGATTCGCTACCTGTGTTCTCCATCAATGATCTGCGGAGACTCGCTACCTGTGTTCTCCATCAATGATCTGCGGAGACTCCCTACCTGTGTTCTCCATCAATGATCTGCGGAGACTCGCTACCTGTGTTCTCCATAAATGATCTGCGGAGACTCGCTACCTGTGCTCTCCATCAATGATCTGCGGAGACTCGCTACCTGTGCTCTCCATCAATGATCTGCAGAGACTCGCTACCTGTGCTCTCCATCAATGATCTGCAGAGACTCACTACCTGTGCTCTCCATCAATGATCTGCAGAGACTCACTACCTGTGCTCTCCATCAATGATCTGCGGAGACTCGCTACCTGTGCTCTCCATCAATGATCTGCAGAGACTCGCTACCTGTGCTCTCCATCAATGATCTGCAGAGACTCGCTACCTGTGTTCTCCATCAATGATCTGCGGAGACTCCCTACCTGTGCTCTCCATCAATGATCTGCAGAGACTCGCTACCTGTGCTCTCCTTCAATGATCTGCGGAGACTCGCTACCTGTGTTCTCCATCAATGATCTGCGGAGACTCGCTACCTGTGCTCTCCATCAATGATCTGCAGAGACTCCCTACCTGTGCTCTCCATCAATGATCTGCAGAGACTCGCTACCTGTGCTCTCCATCAATGATCTGCAGAGACTCCCTACCTGTGCTCTCCATCAATGATCTGCAGAGACTCACTACCTGTGCTCTCCATCAATGATCTGCAGAGACTCACTACCTGTGCTCTCCATCAATGATCTGCGGAGACTCGCTACCTGTGCTCTCCATCAATGATCTGCAGAGACTCGCTACCTGTGTTCTCCATCAATGATCTGCGGAGACTCCCTACCTGTGTTCTCCATCAATGATCTGCGGAGACTCGCTACCTGTGTTCTCCATCAATGATC
>WNWK01003619.1:82500-95000 GCA_009830355.1 Cherax destructor
ACCAGTCTTGCTGGGGCATGCTTCATGACAGTCACCTAGAACCAGACTCACTGAAGCGCCTCCAGACGAGTCTTGCTCGGGCATGCTTCATGACAGTCGCCTAGAACCAGACTCACTGAAGCGCCTCCAGACGAGTCTTGCTCGGGCATGCTTCATGACAGTCGCCTAGAACCAGACTCACTGAAGCGCCTCCAGACGAGTCTTGCTCGGGCATGCTTCATGACAGTCACCTAGAACCAGACTCACTGAAGCTCCTCCAGACCAGTCTTGCTCGGGCATGCTTCATGACACCCCGGGCTACTGGTTGTTGCTGGCCCTTGTGCTCAGTCCATTTCCCGTTTCGGAGAACGGAATCAGGCCCATTGCTGTAATTCAGGGTTATTGCTGTGATTCAGGGCTATTGCTGTGATTCAGGGCTATTGCTGTGATTCAGGCCCATTGCTGTGATTCAGGCCCATTGCTGTGATTCAGGGCCATTGTTGTGATTCAGGGCCATTGCTGTGATTCAGGGCAATTGCTGTGATTCAGGCCCATTGCTGTAATTCAGGGTCATTGCTGTGATTCATTGCCATTGCTGTGATTCAGGGCTATTGCTGTGATTCAGGCCCATTGCTGTGATTCAGGCCCATTGCTGTGATTCAGGGCTATTGCTGTGATTCAGACCCATTGCTGTAATTCAGGGTCATTGCCGTGATTCAGGGCCATTGCTGTGATTCAGGGCTATTGCTGTGATTCGGCCCATTGCTGTGATTCAGGCCCATTGCTGTGATTCAGGGCTATTGCTGTGATTCAGGCCCATTGCTGTAATTCAGGGTCATTGCTGTGATTCAGGGCCATTGCTGTGATTCAGGGCTATTGCTGTGATTCAGGCCCATTGCTGTGATTCAGGCCCATTGCTGTGATTCAGGGCTATTGCTGTGATTCAAGCCCATTGCTGTAATTCAGGGTCATTGCTGTGATTCAGGGCTATTGCTGTGATTCAGGCCCATTGCTGTGATTCAGGCCCATTGATGTGATTCAGGCCCATTGTTGTGATTCAGGACCATTGCTGTGATTCAGGGCTATTGCTGTGATTCAGGCCCATTGCTGTAATTCAGGGTCATTGCTGTGATTCAGGCCCATTGCTGTAATTCAGGGTCATTGCTGTGATTCAGGGCCATTGCTGTGATTCAGGGCTATTGCTGTGATTCAGGCCCATTGCTGTGATTCAGGCCCATTGCTGTGATTCAGGGCTATTGCTGTGATTCAGGCCCATTGCTGTAATTCAGGGTCATTGCTGTGATCCAGGGCCATTGCTGTGATTCAGGGCTATTGCTGTGATTCAGGCCCATTGCTGTGATTCAGGCCCATTGCTGTGATTCAGGCCCATTGCTGTGATTCAGGGCCATTGCTGTGATTCAGGGCTATTGCTGTGATTCAGGCCCATTGCTGTGATTCAGGGCCATTGCTGTGATTCAGGGTTATTGCTGTGATTCAGGCCCATTGCTGTGATTCAGGCCCATTGTTGTGATTCAGGGCCATTGTGATTCAGGGTCATTGCTGTGATTCAGGGCCATTGCTATGATTCAGGGTCATTGCTGTGATTCAGGGACATTGATGTGATTCAGGGTTATTGCTGTGATTCAGGGCCATTGCTGGGATTCAGGGCCATTGCTGGATTCAGGGCCATTGCTGTGATTCAGGGCCATTGCTGTGATTCAGGGTCATTGCTGTGATCAGGGTCATTGCTGTGATTCAGGGTCATGCTGTGATTCAGGGCTCATTGCTGTGATTCAGGCCCATCTTGACAGGCCCATCTGTGATCAGCCATTGCTGTGATTCAGGGCCATGCTGTGATTCCGGGCTTGCTTCAGTCATTGCTGATTCAGGGACCTGCTGTACAGGGCCATTGCTGGATTCAGGCCCATTGCTGTGATTCAGCCCTGCTGGATCTCTGGCCACTGCTGTGATCGCTGGACTGCTGTGATCAGCCATTGCTGGAATCAGGCCTCATTGCTGCACTTCAGCCCACTGCTGGTACTCCTACCATTGCCCTATCAGTCTTGCTGGATCCTCTTCTTGACCATTCTGCTCTCACTAGTCCTTTGTGGAAGGCTTGCTGTATCAGCCGCCACTACCTGCTGGAAGCTGATTCACCAGCCTGCCCACTACCCTGCTGAAGGCTGGCTCTCTAGCCAGCTGGATTCAGCCACTGTGGATTCGGGCCACTTGATTCAGGCCAGCTGCCATTACCAGGCTGGGTAGCTCTCACACCGCCACACCGCTACGCCACCCTTACCACCGCCCTCCCTCTTAACACGTCTCACCACCCGCCCACTACCCTGCTGGAACTTCCCTCTCTACCACCCCGCCCACTACCCTGCTGGAAGCTGCCTCTCTACCACCCGCCCACTACCCTGCTGGAAGCTGCCCTCTCTACCACCCCGCCCACTACCCTGCTGGAACTCGCCTCTCTACCCCCCGCCCACTACCCTGCTGGAACTGCCTCTCTACCACCCGCCCACTACCCTGCTGGAACCTGCCCTCTCTACCACCCGCCCACTACCCTGCTGGAAGCTGCCTCTCTACCACCCGCCCACTCACCCTGCTGGAAGCTGGCCTCTCTACCACCCGCCCACTACCCTGCTGGAACCTGCCCTCTACCACCCGCCCACTACCCTGCTGGAAGCTGCCTCTCTACCACCCGCCCACTACCCTGCTGGAAGCTGCCCTCTCTACCACCCCCCCACTACCCTGCTGGAAGCTGGCCTCTCTACCACCCGCCCACTACCCTGCTGGAAGCTGGCCTCTCTACACCCCGCCCACTACCCGCTACTGCCTCTGCTGCCATGCTGGCCTGCCTCTCTACCACCCCGCCCACTACCCTGCTGGAACCTGCCTCTCTACCACCCCGCCCACTACCCTGCTGGAACCTGCCCTCTCTACCACCCGCCCACTACCCTGCTGGAAGCTGGCCTCTCTACCACCCGCCCACTACCCTGCTGGAAGCTGCCTCTCTACCACCCCGCCCACTCCCTGCTGGAAGCTGGCCTCTCTACCACCCGCCCACTACCCTGCTGGAAGCTGCCTCTCTACCACCCCGCCCACTACCCTGCTGGAAGCTGCCTCTCTACCACCCGCCCACTACCCTGCTGGAAGCTGCCTCTCTACCACCCCGCCCACTACCCTGCTGGAAGCTGCCCTCTCTACCACCCGCCCACTACCCTGCTGGAAGCTGCCTCTCTACCACCCGCCCACCACCCTGCTGGAAGCTGCCCTCTCTACCACCCCGCCCACTACCCTGCTGGAAGCTGCCCTCTCTACCACCCGCCCACTACCCTGCTGGAACCTGCCCTCTCTACCACCCCGCCCACTACCCTGCTGGAACCTGCCTCTCTACCACCCGCCCACTACCCTGCTGGAAGCTGCCTCTCTACCACCCGCCCACTACCCTGCTGGAAGCTGCCCTCTCTACCACCCCGCCCACCACCCTGCTGGAAGCCTGCCCTCTACCACCCGCCCACTACCCTGCTGGAACTGCCCTCTCTACCACCCGCCCACTACCCTGCTGGAAGCTGGCCTCTCTACCACCCGCCCACACCCTGCTGGAAGCTGCCTCTCTACCACCGCCCCACACCCTGCTGGAACCTGCCCTCTCTACCACCCCGCCCACCACCCTGCTGGAAGCTGGCCTCTCTACCACCCCGCCCACTACCCTGCTGGAAGCTGGCCTCTCTACCACCGCCACTACCCTGCTGGAACTGCCCTCTCTACCACCGCCCACTACCCTGCTGGAAGCTGCCTCTCTACCACCCCGCCCACTACCCTGCTGGAAGCTGCCCTCTCTACCACCCCGCCCACTACCCTGCTGGAACCTGCCCTCTCTACCACCCCGCCCACCACCCTGCTGGAACCTGCCCTTCTACCACCCCGCCCACTACCCTGCTGGAAGCTGCCTCTCTCACCGCCCCACCCTCTGCTGGCCTCCCACTCGCCACACCCCGCTGGAAGCCTGCCCTCTCTACCACCCGCCCACTACCCTGCTGGAAGCTGGCCTCTCTACCACCCCGCCCACTACCCTGCTGGAAGCTGGCCTCTCTACCACCCCGCCCACCACCCTGCTGGAACCTGCCCTCTCTACCACCCCGCCCACCACCCTGCTGGAACCTGCCCTCTCTACCACCCCGCCCACTACCCTGCTGGAAGCTGGCCTCTCTACCACCCGCCCACTACCCTGCTGGAAGCTGCCTCTCTACCACCCGCCCACTACCCTGCTGGAAGCTGCCCTCTCTACCACCCCGCCCACTACCCTGCTGGAAGCTGCCCTCTCTACCACCCGCCCACTACCCTGCTGGAAGCTGGCCTCTCTACCACCCGCCCACTACCCTGCTGGAAGCTCTCTCACCACCCGCCCACTACCCTGCTGGAAGCTGCCCTCTCTACCACCCGCCCACTACCCTGCTGGAAGCTGGCCTCTCTACCACCCCGCCCACTACCCTGCTGGAACCTGCCCTCTCTACCACCCCGCCCACTACCCTGCTGGAAGCTGGCCTCTCTACCACCCCGCCCACTACCCTGCTGGAACCTGCCCTCTCTACCACCCCGCCCACTACCCTGCTGGAAGCTGCCCTCTCTACCACCCCGCCCACTACCCTGCTGGAAGCTGCCCTCTCTACCACCCCGCCCATCACCCTGCTGGAAGCTGCCCTCTCTACCACCCCGCCCACTACCCTGCTGGAAGCTGCCCTCTCTACCACCCCGCCCACTACCCTGCTGGAAGCTGGCCTCTCTACCACCCCGCCCACTACCCTGCTGGAAGCTGGCCTCTCTACCACCCCGCCCACTACCCTGCTGGAAGCTGCCCTCTCTACCACCCGCCCACTACCCTGCTGGAAGCTGGCCCTCTACCACCCCGCCCACTACCCTGCTGGAACCTGCCCTCTCTACCACCCCGCCCACTACCCTGCTGGAACCTGCCCTCTCTACCACCCCGCCCACCACCCTGCTGGAAGCTGGCCTCTCTACCACCCCGCCCACTACCCTGCTGGAACCTGCCCTCTCTACCACCCAGCCCACCACCCTGCTATGGGCTGCCCCGCCCACCACCCTGCTATAGGCTGCCCCGCCCACCACCCTGCTGTAGGCTCCCCCGCCCATCACCCTGCTATAGGCTGCCCCGCCAACCACCCTGCTATACACTGCCCCGCCCACCACCCTGCTATACACTGCCCCGCCCACCACCCTGCTATACACTGCCCCGCCCACCACCCTGTTGAAAGCCGTCGTGTTCACCTGCCTCTACAAACATACCTCTCATTACCTGCAACACAATACTCTGGCTGCCTCACACCCGGAGGGACCAGCCTCATATTCAGAGAAGCTCTCTCTTTCTCTGTTGATTATAAACAGTGTCTTCACTGCATCCTTCACTGCATCCTTCACTGCATCATTCACTGCCTCCTTCACTGCATCCTTCACTGCATCCTTCACTGCATCCTTCACTGCCTCCTTCACTGCATCATTCACTGCATCATTCACTGCCTCCTTCACTGCATCCTTCACTGCATCCTTCACTGCATCCTTCACTGCTTCCTTCACTGCCTCCTTCACTGCCTCCTTCACTGCCTCCTTCAGTGCCTTCTTCAGTACCTGCTCACACTCCAGTGAGAAGGTCATGTTTATCTTGTATTCTGTAAGTCTCTGTGAGTCTTGAGTGATTCTCTCACTGCTTGTCTTTACTTAGTGACATGTTGTATCTGTTGTATTATACCGGTGTATGTTGTATGTGTAGGTTGATGTATGTTGTATGTGTTGGTTGGTGTATGTTGTATGTGTAGGTTGATGTATGTTGTATGTGTAGGTTGATATATGTTGTATGTGTTGTTTGTAGGTTGATGTATGTGTTGGTTGTAGGTTGATGTATGTGTTGGTTGTAGGTTGATGTATGTTGTATGTGTAGGTTGATGAATGTTGTATGTGTTGTTTGTAGGTTGATGTATGTTGTATGTGTTGGTTGTAGGTTGATGTATGTTGTATGTTTAGGTTGATGTTGTATGTGGTGGTTGTAGGTTGATGTATGTTGTATGTGTTGTAGGTTGATGTATGTGTTGGTTGTAGGTTGATGTATGTGTTGGTTGTAGGTTGATGTATGTGTTGGTTGTAGGTTGATATATGTTGTATGTATTAGTTGAAGATTGTATGTGTTGGTTGTAGGTTGATGTATGTTGTATGTGTAGGTTGATGTATGTTGTATGTGTTGGTTGTAGGTTGATAAATATTTTAGGTTGGGTTTAGGGTCAGCGGAATATTTTTTCTTGGTTTATGTCTGTGAATGTTGAGTACAAGGTAGTTTAATGTTGTTACTGTGATGGTAGGTTAATGTTGTTACTGTGATGGTAGGTTAATGTTGTTACTGTGATGGTAATTTAATGTTACTGTGATGGTAGGTTAATGTTGTTACTGTGATGGTAATTTAATGTTGTTACTGTGATGGTAGTTTAATGTTACTGTGATGGTAATTTAATGTTGTTACTGTGATGGTAGTTTAATGTTGTTACTGTGATGGTAGTTTAATGTTACTGTGATGGTAATTTAATGTTGTTACTGTGATAGTAGTTTAATGTTGTTACTGTGATGGTAGTTTAATGTTACTGTGATGGTAGTTTAATGTTGTTACTGTGATGGTAATTTAATGTTGTTACTGTGATGGTAATTTAATGTTGTTACTGTGATGGTAGTTTAATGTTACTGTGATGGTAGTTTAATGTTGTTACTGTGATGGTAGTTTAATGTTACTGTGATGGTAATTTAATGTTGTTACTGTGATAGTAGTTTAATGTTGTTACTGTGATGGTAGGTTAATGTTGTTACTGTGATGGTAATTTAATGTTGTTACTGTGATGGTAGTTTAATGTTACTGTGATGGTAGTTTAATGTTGTTACTGTGATGGTAGTTTAATGTTACTGTGATGGTAGTTTAATGTTGTTACTGTGATGGTAATTTAATGTTGTTACTGTGATGGTAATTTAATGTTGTTACTGTGATGGTAGTTTAATGTTACTGTGATGGTAGTTTAATGTTGTTACTGTGATGGTAGTTTAATGTTACTGTGATGGTAATTTAATGTTGTTACTGTGATGGTAGTTTAATGTTGTTACTGTGATGGTAGTTTAATGTTGTTACTGTGATGGTAGTTTAATGTCATGTTAAAGGTGAGAATTGTGTTGTAAACGTGGCTCTTCAGAATGAATTGTAGGAACAGCGTAAGTAGGTCAGAGGTCAAGATATAACTGTGTAGGTCAGAGGTCAAGATATAACTGTGTAGGTCAGAGGTCAAGATATAACTGTGTAGGTCAGAGGTCAAAATGTAACTGTGTAGGTCAGACGTCAATATATAACAGTGTAGGTCAGAGGTCAAGATACTCTCCCTAGTACTCCACTCTCTCATGTTTCTTAGAGTATATCCTACATTGACAAGGTCATAATTCTGTAAACATTCTTCGCTGATGACACCAGAATCTCTGACAGCATAGTTCGTCGACGGGTGTAAGTCAAGTCTCCCGCTGAGTCTCACACCACACTATGAGGTTTAACCAGGATAAGTTTTACTTATCAACAAAATGGAGGAAATAAAAACAGTCACAGAGTACAGGACAAACTTAAATAATTGAAAGTTACATATGCGAGAGTAGGAAGTGATGATGTGGGGAAGACCTCAGATTGAAGGAAGTGATGATGTGGGGAAGACCTCAGATTGAAGGAAGTGATGATGTGGGGAAGACCTCAGATTGAAGGAAGTGATGATGTGGGGAAGACCTCAGATTGAAGGAAGTGATGATGTGGGGAAGACCTCAGATTGAAGGAAGTGATGATGTGGGGAAGACCTCAGATTGAAGGAAGTGATGATGTGGGGAAGACCTCAGATTGAAGGAAGTGATGATGTGGGGAAGACCTCAGATTGAAGGAAGTGATGATGTGGGGAAGACCTCAGATTGAAGGAAGTGATGATGTGGGGAAGACCTCAGATTGAAGGAAGTGATGATGTGGGGAAGACCTCAGATTGAAGGAAGTGATGATGTGGGGAAGACCTCAGATTGAAGGAAGTGATGATGTGGGGAAGACCTCAGATTGAAGGAAGTGATGATGTGGGGAAGACCTCAGATTGAAGGAAGTGATGATGTGGGGAAGACCTCAGATTGAAGATGATGTGGGAAGACCTCAGATTGAAGGATGATGGGGAAGACCTCAGATTGAAGGAAGTGATGATGTGGGAAGACCTCAGATTGAAGGAAGTGATGATGTGGGGAAGACCTCAGATTGAAGGAAGTGATGATGTGGGGAAGACCTCAGATTGAAGGAAGTGATGATGTGGGGAAGACCTCAGATTGAAGGAAGTGATGATGTGGGAAGACCTCAGATTGAAGGAAGTGATGATGTGGGGGAAAACCTCAGATTGAAGGAAGTGATGATGTGGGAAGACCTCAGATTGAAGGAAGTGATGATGGGAAGACCTCAGATTGAAGGAGTGATGATGTGGGGAAGACCTCAGATTGAAGGAAGTGATGATGTGGGGAAGACCTCAGATTGAAGGAAGTGATGATGTGGGGAAGACCTCAGATTGAAGGAAGTGATGATGTGGGGAAGACCTCAGATTGAAGGAAGTGATGATGTGGGGAAGACCTCAGATTGAAGGAAGTGATGATGGGGAAGACCTCAGATTGAAGGAAGTGATGATGTGGGGAAGACCTCAGATTGAAGGAAGTGATGATGTGGGGAAGACCTCAGATTGAAGGAAGTGATGATGTGGGGAAGACCTCAGATTGAAGGAAGTGATGATGTGGGAAGACCTCAGATTGAAGGAAGTGATGATGTGGGGAAGACCTCAGATTGAAGGAAGTGATGATGTGGGGAAGACCTCAGATTGAAGGAAGTGATGATGGGGAAGACCTCAGATTGAAGAAGTGATGATGTGGGAAGACCTCAGATTGAAGGAAGTGATGATGTGGGAAGACCTCAGATTGAAGGAAGTGATGATGTGGGGAAGACCTCAGATTGAAGGAAGTGATGATGTGGGAAGACCTCAGATTGAAGGAAGTGATGATGTGGGGAAGACCTCAGATTGAAGGAAGTGATGATGTGGGGAAGACCTCAGATTGAAGGAAGTGATGATGTGGGGAAGACCTCAGATTGAAGGAAGTGATGATGTGGGGAAGACCTCAGATTGAAGGAAGTGATGATGTGGGGAAGACCTCAGATTGAAGGAAGTGATGATGTGGGGAAGACCTCAGATTGAAGGAAGTGATGATGTGGGGAAGACCTCAGATTGAAGGAAGTGATGATGTGGGAAGACCTCAGATTGAAGGAAGTGATGATGTGGGGAAGACCTCAGATTGAAGGAAGTGATGATGTGGGGAAGACCTCAGATTGAAGGAAGTGATGATGTGGGAAGACCTCAGATTGAAGGAAGTGATGATGTGGGGAAGACCTCAGATTGAAGGAAGTGATGATGTGGGAAGACCTCAGATTGAAGGAAGTGATGATGTGGGGGAAAACCTCAGATTGAAGGAAGTGATGATGTGGGGAAGACCTCAGATTGAAGGAAGTGATGATGGGGAAGACCTCAGATTGAAGGAAGTGATGATGTGGGGAAGACCTCAGATTGAAGGAAGTGATGATGTGGGGAAGACCTCAGATTGAAGGAAGTGATGATGTGGGGAAGACCTCAGATTGAAGGAAGTGATGATGTGGGGAAGACCTCAGATTGAAGGAAGTGATGATGTGGGGAAGACCTCAGATTGAAGGAAGTGATGATGTGGGGAAGACCTCAGATTCAAGGATCACAACAATGTTGTCGTTGCTACTGCAAGCAAACGATAGGCTGAGTAACTAAAACTTTCAAGACAAGAGAAATGCTAAGCCAGTGATGATACTTTAAGAGGCACCTAAGTTCCCCCGTCTTCTAGTAACATCTTCATTTTTCCACTATAATCTACCTTGTCCATAATTACTATCGCATTTGCTTTGTCTGTTTCGTAAGGTGAAGTTCAGGATCTTTCCTTAATTCATGGTATAACTTAACAAATCTTTGATGACAATTGTTGTTGTAGAGGTGTGAGTGAAGCTCACACCTCTACACCAACAATTGTAGTTTCGCTGAGGTACTTGTTTCCTCTTGAAGACTTCTTCAATTATTCCGGTAGCTTTTATATCTTCAGGTAAAGCGTTGAATAGTCTTGGCCCACGCATGTTGATGCAGTATTCTCTTATTGTGTCCAAGAAGAATTATGACCAACACCTCAGACAGTGTGTCACACATCGTTGTAATAATTATGGTGGCATTACACATGTGCATCTAATGTGTAATTTTATTGCAACACAAAGACACGGAGGACACATAGATAATGTGAGGTGACAGAGCATAAGCACTGCAGTAGGCCTACACGGCCCAGTAGGCGTACAGGTCCCTTCCCTCAGTCTGTGACCTTTCATATTAATGTAAAATCCTGACACACATTCATCACCTCCTGAATGTCCCTAAATTTAAATAATAAAAACATTTAAATTAAAAAGCAACAGGTTCTATATGCAGAACCTCCACTCTCTCCTCTTCCCACTCCACTTATATATATATTTTATATATATATATATATATATATATATATATATATATATATATATATATATATATATATATATATATATATATATATATATATATATATATATATATATAAGGTAAAACTTGCCGAATAAGACAAGCGAAAATTCGTGTATGCAATAGTTTCGCAAAAATCATTGTGAAGCCAACGAAAAAATATATTTCATTGTGTTTGTTTATTATTAAATTATTGTAAACTTATCTAAAATATATTTAGTTGAATTAGGCTAAATTAAATTTTCTAAGTTTTATAAGGTTCTTTTGGTACAAAATTATTAATTTTTACAATAACATAAATTAAAAAAATATATATTTTTAAACATATAAGATAAAAATTTAAAAAGTACTTAATTTTAAATTAGTTCTTGCTAATTGACCAGTTTTACCTATTCGGCACGGTATATATATATATATATATATATATATATATATATATATATATATATATATATATATATATATATATATATAATTTTCACTGTATATTTAAAGGTATACCTCTTTGTCACACCTAGGTAGACTCTGACACACCTAGCTAAACTTTCTTACGAGTCTGGACTCTCACTACTGAACACATATATATATATATATATATATATATATATATATATCGAGTGTATACTCGATATATACACTGAGAGGAGTGTATACTCGATATATACACTGAGAGGAGTGTATACTCGATATATACACTGAGAGGAGTGTATACTCGATATATACACTGAGAGGAGTGTATACTCGATATATACACTGAGAGGAGTGTATACTCGATATATACACTGAGAGGAGTGTATACTGATATATACACTGAGAGGAGTGTATACTGATATATACACTGAGAGGAGTGTATACTGATATATACACTGAGAGGAGTGTATACTGATATATACACTGAGAGGAGTGTATACTCGATATATACACTGAGAGGAGTGTATACTCGATATATACACTGAGAGGAGTGTATACTCGATATATACACTGAGAGGAGTGTATACTCGATATATACACTGAGAGGAGTGTATACTGATATATACACTGAGAGGAGTGTATACTGATATATACACTGAGAGGAGTGTATACTGATATATACACTGAGAGGAGTGTATACTGATATATACACTGAGAGGAGTGTATACTGATATATACACTGAGAGGAGTGTATACTGATATATACACTGAGAGGAGTGTATACTCGATATATACACTGAGAGGAGTGTATACTCGATATATACACTGAGAGGAGTGTATACTCGATATATACACTGAGAGGAGTGTATACTCGATATATACACTGAGAGGAGTGTATACTCGATATATACACTGAGAGGAGTGTATACTCGATATATACACTGAGAGGAGTGTATACTCGATATATACACTGAGAGGAGTGTATACTCGATATATACACTGAGAGGAGTGTATACTCGATATATACACTGAGAGGAGTGTATACTCGATATATACACTGAGAGGAGTGTATACTCGATATATACACATGGTGGGAGTTCATCCTGGTAACCTTCGTGAATTAGAATAGTCCTCTTAGTGTTCAGATTATAAATACTTTCTTAATGACCCTCGTGCAGTCGAGTGACTTCAAACCTAACAAGGTAGTTAAACATCAGTTTCCCCTCTGTACACACACACACACTCCCTTGCCCTGCCCTGTCATGTCTTGCCCTGCCCTGCCCTGCCCTGCCCTGCCCTGCCCTGCCCTGCCCTGCCCTGCAGGTTTTTAAGTATTTCCAATACATTAATGAATCAGGTTGAATTAACCTGAAGCTGCACTGAGTCTCGCTGATCTAGGCTAATGTGATGTTAACTTTTTACAGGCTGTGAGTGACAAGTGCTTCAGGGTATGGG
>WNWK01003619.1:100000-120000 GCA_009830355.1 Cherax destructor
AATGTTGTCAGTCAACAAGGATAGTGTTAATGTTGTCAGTCAACAAAGAGAGTGTTAATGCTGTCAGTCAACAAGGATAGTGTTAATGTTGTCAGTCAACAAGTAGAGTGTTAATGTTGTCAGTCAACAAGTAGAGTGTTAATGTTGTCAGTCAACAAGTAGAGTGTTAATGTTGTCAGTCAACAAGGAGAGTGTTAATGTTGTCAGTCAACAAGGAGTGTTAATGTTGTCAGTCAACAAGTAGAGTGTTAATGTTGTCAGTCAACAAGTAGAGTGTTAATGTTGTCAGTCAACAAGTAGAGTGTTAATGTTGTCAGTCAACAAGTAGAGTGTTAATGTTGTCAGTCAACAAGTAGAGTGTTAATGTTGTCAGTCAACAAGGAGAGTGTTAATGTTGTCAGTCAACAAGGAGAGTGTTAATGTTGTCAGTCAACAAGGAGAGTGTTAATGTTGTCAGTCAACAAGTAGAGTGTTAATGTTGTCAGTCAACAAGTAGAGTGTTAATGTTGTCAGTCAACAAGTAGAGTGTTAATGTTGTCAGTCAACAAGGAGAGTGTTAATGTTGTCAGTCAACAAGTAGAGTGTTAATGTTGTCAGTCAACAAGTAGAGTGTTAATGTTGTCAGTCAACAAGTAGAGTGTTAATGTTGTCAGTCAACAAGTAGAGTGTTAATGTTGTCAGTCAACAAGTAGAGTGTTAATGTTGTCAGTCAACAAGTAGAGTGTTAATGTTGTCAGTCAACAAGAGAGTGTTAATGTTGTCAGTCAACAAGTAGAGTGTTAATGTTGTCAGTCAACAAGTAGAGTGTTAATGTTGTCAGTCAACAAGTAGAGTGTTAATGTTGTCAGTCAACAAGGAGAGTGTTAATGTTGTCAGTCAACAAGTAGAGTGTTAATGTTGTCAGTCAACAAGTAGAGTGTTAATGTTGTCAGTCAACAAGTAGAGTGTTAATGTTGTCAGTCAACAAGGAGAGTGTTAATGTTGAGTCAAGAGAGTGTTATGTTGTCAGTCAACAAGTAGAGTGTTAATGTTGTCAGTCAACAAGTGAGAGTGTTAATGTTGTCAGTCAACAAGTAGGTTTAATGTTGTCAGTCAACAAGGAGAGTGTTAATGTTGTCAGTCAACAAGAGAGTGTTAATGTTGTCAGTCAACAAGGAGAGTGTTAATGTTGTCAGTCAACAAGGAGAGTGTTAATGTTGTCAGTCAACAAGGAGAGTGTTAATGTTGTCAGTCAACAAGGAGAGTGTTAATGCTGTCAGTCAACAAGGAGAGTGTTAATGCTGTCAGTCAACAAGGAGAGTGTTAATGTTGTCAGTCAACAAGTAGAGTGTTAATGTTGTCAGTCAACAAGGAGAGTGTTAATGCTGTCAGTCAACAAGGAGAGTGTTAATGTTGTCAGTCAAGGAGAGTGTTAATGCTGTCAGTCAACAAGTAGAGTGTTAATGTTGTCAGTCAACAAGGAGAGTGTTTATGTTGTCAGTCAACAAGGAGAGTGTTAATGTTGTCAGTCAACAAGGAGAGTGTTAATGTTGTCAGTCAACAAGGAGAGTGTTAATGTTGTCAGTCAACAAGGAGAGTGTTAATGTTGTCAGTCAACAAGGAGAGTGTTAATGTTGTCAGTCAACAAGGAGAGTGTTAATGTTGTCAGTCAACAAGGAGAGTGTTAATGTTGTCAGTCAACAAGGAGAGTGTTAATGTTGTCAGTCAACAAGGAGAGTGTTAATGTTGTCAGTCAACAAGGAGGTGTTAATGTTCAGTCAACAAGGAGATGTTAATGTTGTCAGTCAACAAGGAGAGTGTTAATGTTGTCAGTCAACAGGAGAGTGTTAATGTTGTCAGTCAACAAGGAGAGTGTTAATGTTGTCAGTCAACAAGGAGAGTGTTAATGTTGTCAGTCCAAGAGATTTTCAGTCACAAGGAGAGTGTTAATGTTGTCAGTCAACAAGGAGAGTGTTAATGTTGTCAGTCAACAAGGAGAGGGTTAATGTTGTCAGTCTGGGTAACTAACATTTATGTTAACCAATAAACTTGTTTTATATATAATGTCTTCCAGGTTTTTCTCTCATCATATTTTAGATTCACTTGTCAACACAACACTTCCTCTGCTGCATAATCCTATCTTTGCCTTGCGTTCTGCTGCCAAGTTATATTTTCTATCATTTGTTCTCTCTCTCTCTCTCTCTCTCTCTCTCTCTCTCTCTCTCTCTCTCTCTCTCTCTCTCTCTCTCTCTCTCTCTCTCTCTCTCTCTCTCTCTCTCTCTCTCTCTCTCTCTCTCTCTCTCTCTCTCTCTACTCTCTCTCTCTCTCTCTCTCTCTCTCTCTCTCTCTCTCTCTCTCTCTCTCTCTCTCTCTCTCTCTCTCTCTCTCTCTCTCTCTCTCTCTCTCTCTCTCTCTCTCTCTCTCTCTCTCTCTCTCTCTCTCTCTCTCTCTCTCTCTCTCTCTCTCTCTCTCTCTCTCTCTCTCTCTCTCTCTCTCTCTCTCTCTCTCTCTCTCTCTCTCTCTCTCTCTCTCTCTCTCTCTCTCTCTCTCTCTTTTCTCTTCTTCTCCTTCTCTCCTACACTTCTCTCCTCTCTCTCTCTTTTCTCTCTCCTTCTTCTTCTCTCTTCTATTTCTCTATCTTTGTTCTCTCTCTCTCTCTCTCTCTCTCTCTCTCTCTCTCTCTCTCTCTCTCTCTCTCTCTCTCTCTCTCTCTCTCTCTCTCTCTCTCCTCTCTCTCTCTCTCTCTCTCTCTCTCTCTCTCTCTCTACTCTCATCTCCTACATAGAGAAAGTTTTAAAGTGTTTACGTCTAAGTTCCTGAGTGTCAGTCATATATTTGTGACACGTGTTGTGACACATCTTACCTCTGTTGTGACACACCTCACCTGCGTTGTGACACCTCACCTGTTTTGTGACACACCTCACCTGTCTTGTGACACCTGTATTGTGACACACCTCACCTGTGTTGTGACACCTCTTACCTGAGTTGTGACACACCTCACCTGTTTTGTGACACATTTGTTGTGACATCTGTGTTGTGATACATCTGTGTTGTGACACCTGTTATGACACCTGTGTTGCACCTGTGTTGTGACACACTTGTTGTGACATCTGTGTTGTGATGCACCTGTGTTGTGACACCTGTTATGACACCTGTGTTGCACCTGTGTTGTGACACACCTCAATTGTGTTGACAAACCTCACCTGTGCTGACACATCTCATCTGTGTTGTGACACATCTTACCTCTGTTGTGACACATCTTACCTGTGTTGTGACACCTCATCTTTGTTGTGACACGTGTTGTGAAACACCTGTGTTGTGACACATCTTACCTATGTTGTAACACACCTCCCTGTGTTGTGACACCTCACCTGTGTTGTGACACACCTCACCTGTGTTGTGACACAACTCACTAGTGACACAACTCACATGTGACACAACTCACTTGTGACACAACTCACTTATAATGTGACACCTCACCTGTGTTGTGACACACCTCACCTGTTTTGTGGCCCAACTCGCCTATGTTGTTACACATCTCACCTGTGTTGTGACACACCTCACCTGTGTTGTGACACATCTCACCTGTATTGTAACATACCTCACCTGTATTGTGACACACCATACCTGTGTTGTGACACACCTCACCTGTGTTGTGACACATCTCACCTGTATTGTGACACACCTCACCTGTCTTGTGACACATGTGTTGTTACACACCATCTGTCTTGTGACACACCTCACCTGTGTTGTGACACACCTTACTTGAGTTGTGACACACCTCACCTGTTTTGTGACACACTTGTTGTGACATCTTTATGATACACCTGTGTTGTGACACCTGTTATGACACCTGTGTTGTGACACACCTCACCTGTGTTGTGACGCGCCTCACCTGTGTTGTAAAACACCTGTGTTGTGTAATACATAACTTGAGAAGTTACTAGCACATAGTTGGACTTTAACTTCACAGGTCAGAAATTGTTTGCAATAAGATGTTTTGTTAATTTAAAAGTTAGCGGAAAAAAATTCAATTTGTGTTGTTTTAAAGATTGTCTTGAACTTTATATTGTCTTCAAGCAGTGTGCAGGCAACAGTGTGCAGGCAACAGTGTGCAGGCAACAGTGTGCAGGCAGCAGTGTGCAGGCAACAGTGTGCAGGCAACAGTGTGCAGGCAGCAGTGTGCTGGCAGCAGTGTGCAGGCAGCAGTGTGCTGGCAGGAGTGTGCAGGCAGCAGTGTGCTGGCAGCAGTGTGCAGGCAGCAGTGTGCTGGCAGCAGTGTGCTGGCAGGAGTGTGCAGGCAGCAGTGTGCTGGCAGCAGTGTGAAAGCAGCAGTGTGCTGGCAGGAGTGTGCTGGCAGCAGTGTGCTGGCAGTAGTGTGCAGGCAGCAGTGTGCAGGCAGTAGTGTGCTGGCAGTAGTGTGCAGGCAACAGTGTGCTGGCAGTAGTGTGCTGGCAGTAGTGTGCAGGCAGGAGTGTGCTGACAGGAGTGTGCTGGCAGTAGTGTGCAGGCTGCAGTGTGCTGGCAGGAGTGTGCAGGCAGCAGTGTGCTGGCAGCAGTGTGCGTGCAGCAGTGTGCTGGCAGTAGTGTGCAGGCAGCAGTGTGCAGGCTGCAGTGTGCAGGCAGCAGTGTGCTGGCAGCAGTGTGTAGGCAGCAGTGTGCTGGCAGCAGTGTGCAGGCAGCAGTGTGCTGGCAGCAGTGTGCAGGCAGCAGTGTGCTGGCAGCAGTGTGCTGGCAGCAGTGTGCTGGCAGTAGTGTGCAGGCAGCAGTGTGCTGGCAGCAGTGTGTAGGCAGCAGTGTGCTGGCAGCAGTGTGCAGGCAGCAGTGTGCTGGCAGCAGTGTGCTGGCAGCAGTGTGCTGGCAGCAGTGTGCTGGCAGTAGTGTGCAGGCAGCAGTGTGCTGGCAGCAGTGTGCAGGCAGCAGTGTGCAGGCAGCAGTGTGCAGGCAGCAGTGTGCTGGCAGCAGTGTGTAGGCAGCAGTGTGTAGGCAGCAGTGTGTAGGCAGCAGTGTGCAGGCAGCAGTGTGCTGGCAGCAGTGTGCAGGCAGCAGTGTGTAGGCAGCAGTGTGTAGGCAGCAGTGTGCTGGCAGCAGTGTGAGGCAGCAGTGTGCTGGCAGCAGTGTGTAGGCAGCATTGTGCTGGCAGCAGTGTGCAGGCAGTAGTGTGCAGGCAGTAGTGTGCAGGCAGCAGTGTGTAGGCAGCAGTGTGTAGGCAGCAGTGTGTAGGCAGCAGTGTGCTTGCAGCAGTGTGTAGGCAGCAGTGATCTGGCAGCAGTGTGCAGGCAGCAGTGTGCAGGCAGCAGTGTGCTGGTAGCAGTGTGCTGGCAGCAGTGTGCAGGCAGCAGTGTGCTGGCAGTAGTGTGCAGGCAGCAGTGTGCTGGCAGTAGTGTGCTGGCAGTAGTGTGCTGGCAGTAGTGTGCAGGCAGCAGTGTGCTGGCAGCAGTGTGCAGGCAGCAGTGTGCTGGCAGCAGTGTGCTGGCAGCAGTGTGCTGGCAGCAGTGTGCAGGCAGCAGTGTGCAGGCAGCAGTGTGCAGGCAGCAGTGTGTAGGCAGCAGTGTGCTGGCAGCAGTGTGTAGGCAGCAGTGTGCTGGCAGCAGTGTGTAGGCAGCAGTGTGCTGGCAGAAGTGTGCAGGCAGTAGTGTGCTGGCAGCAGTGTGTAGGCAGCAGTGTGCTGGCAGCAGTGTGCTGGCAGTAGTGTGCTGGCAGTAGTGTGCAGGCAGCAGTGTGCTGGCAGCAGTGTGTAGGCAGCATTGTGCTGGCAGCAGTGTGCAGGCAGTAGTGTGCAGGCAGTAGTGTGCTGGCAGCAGTGTGTAGGCAGCAGTGTGCTGGCAGCAGTGTGCTGGCAGCAGTGTGCTGGCAGCAGTGTGCAGGCAGCAGTGTGCAGGCAGTAGTGTGCAGGCAGTAGTGTGCTGGCAGCAGTGTGTAGGCAGCAGTGTGTAGGCAGCAGTGTGCTGGCAGCAGTGTGCTGGCAGCAGTGTGTAGGCAGCAGTGTGCTGGCAGCAGTGTGCTGGCAACAGTGTGCTGGCAGTAGTGTGCTGGCAGCAGTGTGCTGGCAGCAGTGTGCAGGCAGCAGTGTGCAGGCAGCAGTGTGCAGGCAGCAGTGTGCTGGCAGCAGTGTGTAGGCAGCAGTGTGTAGGCAGCAGTGTGTAGGCAGCAGTGTGCAGGCAGCAGTGTGCAGGCAGCAGTGTGCTGGCAGCAGTGTGTAGGCAGCAGTGTGCTGGCAGCAGTGTGCTGGCAGCAGTGTGTAGGCAGCAGTGTGCTGGCAGTAGTGTGCAGGCAGTAGTGTGCTGGCAGCAGTGTGTAGGCAGCAGTGTGTAGGCAGCAGTGTGCTGGCAGCAGTGTGTAGGCAGCAGTGATCTGGCAGCAGTGTGCAGGCAGCAGTGTGCAGGCAGCTGTGTGCTGGCAGCAGTGTGCAGGCAGCAGTGTGCTGGCAGTAGTGTGCAGGCAGCAGTGTGCTGGCAGTAGTGTGCTGGCAGCAGTGTGCTGGCAGTAGTGTGCTGGCAGTAGTGTGCTGGCAGTAGTGTGCTGGCAGTAGTGTGCAGGCAGCAGTGTGCTGGCAGCAGTGTGCAGGCAGCAGTGTGCTGGCAGTAGTGTGCTGGCAGTAGTGTGCTGGCAGTAGTGTGCTGGCAGTAGTGTGCTGGCAGTAGTGTGCAGGCAGCAGTGTGCTGGCAGCAGTGTGCAGGCAGCAGTTTGCTGGCAGCAGTGTGCTGGCAGCAGTGTGCAGGCAGTAGTGTGCAGGCAGTAGTGTGCAGGCAGCAGTGTGTAGGCGCAGTGTGCTGGCAGCAGTGTGTAGGCGCAGTGTGCTGGCAGCAGTGTGCTGGCAGCAGTGTGTAGGCAGCAGTGTGAGGCAGCAGGTGTGTAGGCAGCAGTGTGCAGGCAGCAGTGTGCTGGCAGCAGTGTGCTGGCAGCAGTGTGCAGGCAGCAGTGTGCTAGGCAGCAGTGTGCAGGCAGCAGTGTGCAGGCAGTGTGGCGCAGTGTGGGCAGGTGTGTGGCAGGCAGTGTGCTGGCAGCAGTGTGCTGGCAGCAGTGTGCAGGCAGAGTGTGAGAGCAGTGTGCAGGCAGCAGTGTGCTGGCAGCAGTGTGCAGGCAGCAGTGTGCAGGCAGCAGTGTGCAGGCAGCAGTGTGCAGGCAGCAGTGTGCAGGCAGCAGTGTGCTGGCAGTGTGTATGCAGGAGTGTGCTGGCAGCAGTGTGCTGGCAGCAGTGTGCTGGCAGCAGTGTGCAGGCAGGAGTGTGCTGGCAGCAGTGTGCAGGCAGGAGTGTGCTGGCAGCAGTGTGCAGGCAGGAGTGTGCTGGCAGCAGTGTGCAGGCAGGAGTGTGCTGGCAGCAGTGTGCTGGCAGGAGTGTGCTGGCAGCAGCGTGCAGACAGGAGTGTGCTGGCAGATGTGTGCAGGCAGCAATGTGCTGGCAGGAGTGTGCAGGCAGCAGTGTGCAGGCAGCAGTGTGCAGGCAGCAGTGTGCAGGCAACAGTGTGCTGGCAGCAGGGTGCTGGCAGCAGTGTGCTGGCAGCAGTGTGCTGGCAACAGTGTGCTGGCAGCAGTGTGCTGGCAACAGTGTGCTGGCAGCAGTGTGCTGGCAACAGTGTGCAGGCAGCAGGGTGGAGGCAGCAGGGTGCAGGCAGCACACACTGAACTCTCATGATTTATATTCATATTTTGAGGATTATTTTTCGAAATTCCTGAACCTGATATTGATGATGACAAGCAGACAGCGGGGAGTCAGGCAGACAGCGGGAAGTCAGGCAGACAGCGGGGAGTCAGGCAGACAGCGGGGAGTCAGGCAGACAGCGGGGAGTCAGGCAGACAGCGGGGAGTCAGGCAGACAGCGGGGAGTCAGGCAGACAGCGGGAAGTCAGGCAGACAGCGGGGAGTCAGGCAGACAGCGGGGAGTCAGGCAGACAGCGGGAGAGACGGGCAGGCAGACAAGGAGGGAGGGATGAAGGCAGATAGACAGCAGGGAGGCAGGATGGTGATGGGTGGGCAGGATGTTAGCCAAGCAGACAGTAGGAGACGCACTACCACTCCTACTTACACCCCGCTACTACTATCACCACCATGCCTACAGTGCCAGCTGCTGCTCCTAAGTGTGGTACTGTACGCTACTTGAATCACGTATTTGCAAGTTTCTTGTTCCGGTGATTCTTAAATATCAAAGTATCTGCGCGTAGAGCTTCAGTACTCTATTATAGTGATGTATATCTGTACAAACACACAACTGGACCCGTGTGTGTTGCGTCTCTTGCCTCAGAGTTTCACTACAATGTTAAAGGTTATTGATTCACTCTGCACTTCACATCCATTCACTGTGTTAAATGTGCGAGTGAAATCTCCTCGTAGTCTTTATTACGTAAAGGAGGAGAGTAGAGTAATTCTTTGAGTTACTTAAAAGAACACAGGTGCAACTGATGCAACATTTTATTATCGCATTAGTTGCACATGTGTCGTGTTACCTAACATATTGTTGGTAACTCTACCAACATTAATAGAATTCTTTAAGTGTTTCTTCGTATGGTGTGTTAATGATGGTAGCTGGCCAGGGTGGCCCTCCTCCCTCTCCTGGCCAGGGTGGCCCTCCTCCCTCTCCTGGCCAGTGTGGCCCTCCTCCCTCTCCTGGCCAGGGTGGCCCTCCTCCCTCTCTAGTCTATCTTCATCTTATCTGTAATGTTGAAGTCAACACTGGCCACCATTTTGAAGGTGTTTTTTAATAAGTGTTACAGTTTGTCACTGATGTTTCTGGTGTTTGTACTCGATGTTTCTAACAATAACACTGGATTTCTACGTACTTGAAGTAGTTCCTTATTATTATTTTTGTCCCGGATGTTGCAACATTTCATGTTGATCCCTATGGCAGGTCCAGCGCTGGACCCTTCAGCCACAGACGTTACAAATACGATGATTTTACAACCATTACTTGTGTGATATGGTTGTACCAGCGGCCAAGAGTTGTACCAGCGGCCAGCGGTTGTACCATCTAGTGGCGAGGGTAAAACCTTATCAAGTAATACTGCTTGTAAAATTATCCTATTTATGACTTGAGTGGGTGAACGGTACAACGCTGGACCGACCACAAGCATGGACCACGGTTCAAGTCCGGGTCCATTCTTGTGTTTACACGCTGACAGACGGTCACTGCGCATGGGCTTTATTTTATGCTCATCAGAATGATACATCCAAAATACATTATTTTGTATTTTTCAACATTGACTGTCATCTTGCTGGTGCATGACCACTGATACACACTAACACCAGCAGCAACAACAGCATGAGCAGCAAGCAGCAACAACAACAGTAGCAGCAACAGTAACAACAGTAGTACTAACAACAATAATACCAGTAGTAATATTATTGTCTCTGAATGTAAATCTTAATCACGTTATTGTTAAGTTTAATGTAGTTAAAGCCAGGTGTATGAGGAGAGTTGTTCTTCTTTAATAACCTCCACCTTACTCCCACTCATCTGTCTAGTCCCCTCCCTCTCTCACTGTCCTTCCCTCCCTCTCACTTTCCTTCTCTCCCTCTCTCACTTTCCTTCCCTCCCTCTCACTTTCCTTCCCTCCCTCTCCCACTTTCCTTCCCTCCCTCTCCCACTTTCCTTCCCTCCCTCTCCCACTTTCCTTCCCTCCCTCTCCCACTTTCCTTCCCTCCCTCTCCCACTTTCCTTCCCTCCCTCTCACTTTCCTTCCCTCCCTCTCATTTTCCTTCCCTCCCTCTCCCACTTTCCTTCCCTCCCTCTCCCACTTTCCTTCCCTCCCTCTCCCACTTTCTTCCCTTCCCTCCTTTCCTTCCTCCTCCACTTTCCTTCCCTCCCTCCTTCCTTTCCTTCCCTTCCCTCTCCACTTTCCTTCCCTCCCTCTCCACTTTCCTTCCCTCCCTCTCCCACTTTCCTTCCCTCCCTCTCCCACTTTCCTTCCCTCCCTCTCCCACTTTCCTTCCCTCCCTCCACTTTCCTTCCTCCTCCCCACTTTCCTTCCCTCCCTCTCCCACTTTCCTTCCCTCCCTCTCCCACTTTCCTTCCCTCCCTCTCCACTTTCCTTCCCTCCCTCTCCACTTTCCTTCCCTCCCTCTCCCACTTTCCTTCCCTCCCTCTCCCACTTTCCTTCCCTCCCTCTCACTTTCCTTCCCTCCCTCTCACTTTCCTTCCCTCCCTCTCACTTCTTCCTTCCCTCCCTCTCACTTCCTTCCCTCCCTCTCACTTTCCTTCCCTCCCTCCACTTTCCTTCCCTCCCTCTCACTTTCCTTCCCTCCCTCTCACTTTGCTTCCCTCCCTCTCACTTTCCTTCCCTCCCTCCACTTTCCTTCCCTCCCTCTCCCACTTTCCTTCCCTCCCTCTCACTTTCCTTCCCTCCTCTCCACTTTCCTTCCTCCTCACTTTCCTTCCTCCCTCCACTTTCCTTCTCCTCCTCCACTTTCCTTCCTCCTCTCCACTTTCCTTCCTCCTCCATTTCCTTCCTCCATGCAAGTGTTACAGGTACACTACCAGCTGTAGGTGTTACAGGTACACTACCAGCTGTAGGTGTTACAGGTACACTACCAGCTGTAGGTGTTACAGGTACACTACCAGCTGTAGGTGTTATACACTAGCAGGTGCAGGTGTTACAAGTACACTAGTAGGTGTTACAGGTACACTAGCAGGTGCACGTGTTACAGGTACACTAGCAGGTGCAGGTGTTACAGGTACACTAGCAGGTGCAGGTGTTACAGGTACACTACCAGCTGTAGGTGTTATACACTAGCAGGTGCAGGTGTTACAAGTACACTAGCAGGTGCAGGTGTTACAGGTACACTAGCAGGTGCAGGTGTTACAAGTACACTAGCAGGTGCAGGTGTTACAGGTACACTAGCAGGTGCAGGTGTTACAAGTACACTAGCAGGTGCAGGTGTTACAGGTACACTAGCAGGTGCAGGTGTTACAGGTACACTACCAGCGTAGGTGTTCATACACTAGCAGGTGCAGGTGTTACAAAGTACACTAGCAGGTGCAGGTGTTACAGTACACACTAGCAGGTGTTACAGGTACACTAGCAGGTGCAGGTGTTACAGGTACACTAGCAGGTGCAGGTGTTACAGGTACACTAGCAGGTGCAGGTGTTACAGGTACACTAGCAGGTGCAGGTGTTACAGGTACACTAGCAGGTGCAGGTGTTACAGGTACACTAGCAGGTGCAGGTGTTACAGGTACACTAGCAGGTGCAGGTGTTACAGGTACACTAGCAGGTGCAGGTGTTAGTTACACTAATAGGTGCAGGTGTTACAGGTACACTAGCAGGTGCAGGTGTTACAGGTACACTAGCAGGTGCAGGTGTTACAGGTACACTAGTAGGTGGAGGTGTTACAGGTACACTAGCAGGTGGAGGTGTTACAGGTACACACTAGCAGGTGCAGGTGTTACAGGTACACTAGCAGGTGCAGGTGTTACAGGTACACTAGCAGGTGCAGGTGTTACAGGTACACTAGCAGGTACAGGTGTTAGTTACACTAATAGGTGCAGGTGTTAGTTACATTAGCAGGTGGAGGTGCTACAGGTACACTGGCAGGTGCAGGTTTTACAGGTACACTAGCAGGTGGAGGTGTTACAGGTACACTAGCATGTGCAGGTGTTACAGGTACACTAGCAGATGGAGTTGTTACAGGTACACTAGCAGGTGCAGGTGTTACAAATACACTAGCAGCTGTAGGTGTTACAGGTACACTAGCAGGTGCAGGTTTACAAGTACACTAACAGATGGAGTTGTTACAGGTACACTAGCAGGTGCAGGTGTTACAAATACACTAGCAGCTGTATGTGTTACAGGTACACTAGCAGGTGCAGGTGTTAGTTACACTAATAGGTGCAGGAGTTAGTTACACTAGCAGGTGGAGGTGTTACAGGTACACTGGCAGGTGCAGGTTTTACAGGTACACTACCAGGTGTTACAGGTTACACTAGCAGGTGCAGGTGTTACAATTACACTAGCAGGTGGAGGTGTTACAGGTACACTAGCAGGTGCAGGTGTTACAAGTATACTAGCAGGTGGAGGTCTTACAGATACACTAGCAGGTGGAGTTGTTAAAGGTACACTAGCCGGTGCAGGTGTTACAATTACACTAGCAGGTGGAGGTGTTACAAGTACACTAGCAGATGCAGGTGTTACAGGTACACTAGCAGGTGCAGGTGTTACATTTACACTAGCAGGTGGAGGTGTTACAGGTACACTAGCAGGTGGAGGTGTTACAGGTACACTTGCAGGTGTTATATGTACACTAGTAGGTCGACGTGTTAGTTAAAAGAGCAGATGCAGGTGTTACAGGTACATTACGTGGAGTTGTTACAGGTACACTAGCAGGTGGTGTTACAGGTACACTAGCAGGTGGAGGTGTTACAGGTACACTAGCAGGTGGTGGTACAGGTACACTAGCAGGTTCAGTTGTTACAGGTACACTAGCAGGTGGTGTTACAGGTACACTAGCAGGTGGAGGTGTTACATGTACACTAGCAGGTGGAGTTGTTACAGGTACACTAGCAGGTGGAGGTGGTACAGGTACACTAGCAGGTTCAGGTGTTACAGGTACACTAGCAGGTGGAGGTTTTACAGGTACACTAGCAGGTTCAGGTGTTACACGTACACTAGCAGGTGGAGGTGTTACAGGTGCACTAGCAGGTGGAGGTGTTTCAGGTACACTAGCAGGTACAGGTGTTACAGGTACACTAGCAGGTGCAGGTGTTACATGTACACTAGCAGGTGGAGGTGGTACAGGTACACTAGCAGGTTCAGGTATTACAGGTACACTAGCAGTTGGAGGTGTTACAGGTACACTAGCAGGTGGAGGTGGTACAGGTACACTAGCAGGTGGAGGTGTTACAGGTACACTAGCAGGTGCAGGTGTTACAGGTACACTAGCAGGTGCAGGTGTTACAGGTACACTAGCAGGTGCAGGTGTTACAGGTGCACTAGCAGGTGCAGGTGTTACAGGTCACTAGCAGGTGCAGGTGTTACAGGACATAGCAGGTGCAGGTGTTACAGGTACTAAGCAGGTGCAGGTGTTACAGGACCTAGCAGGCAGGTAGGATAGCAGGCAGGGTTAGCCAGTCAGGTGTTCAGGTACACTAGCAGTGCAGGTGTTCAGGCACTAGCAGTGCAGGTGTTACAGGTACAAGCAGGTGCAGGTGTTACAGGACACTGAGGTGCAGGTGTTACAGGTACAGCAGGGAGGTGTTACAGGTCACTAGCAGGTGCAGGTGTTACAGGTGCACTGCAGGGCAGGTGTTACAGGTACACTAGCAGGGCGGTGTTACCGGTGACTAGCAGGCAGGTGTTACAGTACACTGAAGTGCAGGTTAGATAGTCTTGCAAACGGACAAATTGGAACTCTGGGTTTTTTCATTTTGCAGAGGGAAGTTTGAGACGTTAGGAGGTGTGAAGGGTACTTACCTGTGAGCGATATATTGCTGCCTCCTTGCTAGGTGCAGCAGGGAGCAGCAACAGCAGGAGGAAGAGCAGGGAGCAGCAGCAGCAGGAGGAAGAGCAGGGAGCAGCAGCAGGAGTAAGAGCAGGGAGCAGCAGCAGCAGGAGGAAGAGCAGGGAGCAGCAGCAACAGGAGGAAGAGCACGGAGGGTTGTCATCTGCGTTGGATAGAACAGGGAGGGTTGTTATCTTCCTGGGATAGAGCAGGGAGGGTTATCTTCCTGGGATAGAGCAGGGAGGGTTGTTATCTTCCTGGGATAGAGCAGGGAGGGTTGTTATCTTCCTGGGATAGAGCAGGGAGGGTTGTTATTTTCCTGGGATAGAGCAGGGAGGGTTATCTTCCTGGGATAGAGCAGGGGGGTTGTCACCTTCTTGGGATAGAGCAGGGGGTTGTCACCTTCTTGGGATAGAGCAGGGGGTTGTCACCTTCCTGGATAGAGCAGGAGGTTGTCACCTTCCTGGGATAGAGCAGGGGGTTGTCACCTTCCTGGGATAGAGCAGGGGTTGTCACCTTCTTGGGATAGAGCAGGGGGTTGTCACCTTCTTGGGATAGAGCAGGGGGGGTTGTCACCTTCCTGGGATAGAGCAGGGGGTGTCACCTTCCTGGGATAGAGCAGGGGTTGTCAACTCTGGGATAGAGCAGGAGGGTTGTCACCTTCCTGGATAGAGCAGGGGGTTGTCACCTTCCTGGGATAGAGCAGGGGGTTGTCACCTTCCTGGGATAGAGCAGGGAGGGTTGTCACCTTCCTGGGATAGAGCAGGGGGGGTTGTCACCTTCCTGGGATAGAGCAGGGAGGGTTGTCACCTTCCTGGGATAGAGCAGGGGGGTTGTCACCTTCCTGGGATAGAGCAGGGGGGTTGTCACCTTCCTGGGATAGAGCAGGGGGTTGTCACCTTCCTGGGATAGAGCAGGGGTTGTCACCTTCCTGGATAGAGCAGGGGGTTGTCACCTTCCTGGGATAGAGCAGGGGTTGTCACCTTCCTGGGATAGAGCAGGGGTTGTCACCTTCCTGGATAGAGCAGGGGGTTGTCACCTTCCTGGGATAGAGCAGGGAGGTTGTCACCTTCCTGGGATAGAGCAGGAGGTTGTCACCTTCCTGGGATAGAGCAGGGGGGTTACTCCTGGGATAGAGCAGGGGGTTGTCACCTTCCTGGGATAGAGCAGGGAGGGTTGTCACCTTCCTGGGATAGAGCAGGGAGGGTTGTCACCTTCCTGGGATAGAGCAGGGAGGGTTGTCACCTTCCTGGGATAGAGCAGGGGGACCTGGGATGAGCAGGTGTCACCTTCCTGGGATAGAGCAGGGGGTTGTCACCTTCCTGGGATAGAGCAGGGAGGGTTGTCACCTTCCTGGGATAGAGCAGGGGGGGTTGTCACCTTCCTGGGATAGAGCAGGGAGGGTTGTCACCTTCCTGGGATAGAGCAGGGGGTTGTCACCGAGTGTCACCTCTGGATAGAGCAGGAGGTTGTCACCTCTGATAGAGGGAGGTTGTCACTTCCTGGATAGAGCAGGGGTTGACCTTCCTGGGATAGAGCAGGGAGGGTTGTCACCTTCCTGGATAGAGCAGGATGTCACCTTCTGATAGGCAGGGTTGTCACCTTCCTGGGATAGAGCAGGAGGTTGTCACTGTAACCTTCCTGGGATAGAGCAGGGAGGTGTCACCTTCCTGGGATAGAGCAGGGAGGGTTGTCACCTTCCTGGGATAGAGCAGGGAGGTGTACTCGGTAGACATCACTCCTGATAGAGCAGGGAGGGTTGTCACCTTCCGTGGAGGATAGTAGCAGGGGGTTGTCACCTTCCTGGGATAGAGCAGAGGGTTGTCACCTCCTGGGATAGACAGTGTCAGACAGGGAGGGCTTAGAAGGGCTGTCACCTCTGGATAGGAAGGGATGTCACCTTCCTGGGATAGAAGGAGGGTAGCATGTCACCTTCCTGGGATAGACAGGATGTAATACAGGTGAGGTGTCACCTCCTGGATAGAGCAGGGGTGTCACCTCCTGATAGGGAGGTGCCCTCTGATAGAGCAGGGGGTTCACTTCCTGGGATAGAGCAGGGAGGTTGTCACTTCTGGATAGAGCAGGGAGGTTCAGGATGACAGGGGTTGTCACCTTCTGATAGAGCAGGTAGGGTCATGTATACTGGTAGACAGGAGGTTCAGCTTAACTAGGATAGTACAGGAGTGAAGTCAGGATAGTAGCATGTACACAGTGGATAGTAGATAATCAGGGTAGTGTAGAATAGATGTAACTACAGGAGTGAGATAACAGAGATAGTAGAATGTAATCAGTGATAGCATAATCAGGGTAGGATAGTAGAATGTAACTACAGGTCAGGATAGTAGAATTAACCAGAGTAGATAGTAGCATGTAATTACAGGGTAGATAGTAGAATGTAACTACAGGGTAGGATAGTAGCATGTAACTACAGGGTAGGATAGTAGCATGTAACTACAGGGTAGGATAGTAGAATGTAACTGCAGGATAGGATAGTAGCATGTAATTACAGGGTAGAATAGTAGAATGTAACTACAGGGTAGGATAGTAGAATGTAAGCAGACATGTAACTACAGTAGAATAGTAGATGTACACAGGTAGATAGTAATTACAAGGATAGATAGTAGCATGTAACTACAGGATAGGATAGTAGCATGTAACTACAGGATAGGATAGTAGCATGTAACTACAGGGTATGATAGCAATATGTATCTATCACATAGAGTAGTGTAGCACCATGTAACTATCATACAGAGTAGTGTAGCACCATGTAACTATCATATAGAGTAGTTAGCACCATGTAACTATATTATAGAGTAGTGTAGTAGGACTCTACACTACTCTCTTCTTCCTGTTTTCCATATATTCTTGACAACATTGTGTTTGCTTGGTCCTCATAGATGTTTTCATTTGTTTTCTTATTTGTGCCTGTTTCTGTTGTCTCATTCATTCTTGTTTTTCTTGTTTCGTTTACCCCTCTTATTTTTTCCTGTTGTTTCATTCACTCGTGTTATTCTTGCCTTTGTTCTATTGCTCTTGTACTTTCTCTCTCTGTGTACTGTTGAATAATCTTTCCATCCGCCTTATCTGATTCACTTGCACTCTCCTCATCCTTCTCCTCCTCTCCTAGCCTCTTCATTACCCTGCCTCTTAAATCTTCCTCTTCCCTTCCTTCCCAGCCTCACCAGAAGACAGTTAGGTGCCTCGGAGCTAACCTTAATGAGATTTATAATCACATTATTATTTTGGTTGGTAACCTGAGGGAGGATAGAGTGATTTAGGAAGTTACGAGGCCTCCTGGTATGTATGAGCAGCCCTGGGAAAATATCACCAGCCCTGGGAAATATAAGGACTCTTGGGAAAATATGTGAAGACTCTTGGGAAAATATCAAACATCGATGCCGCAACTAACGCCTATGGTACCTCGCTTGTGGTAGTGACAATGTTTACCTGCTGGAGATACTGAAGGTGTTTTGTTTTGTTTCAGGTTGAGAATGTTGACCTGCTAGAGGTACTGAAGGTGTTGTGTTTCAGGTTGAGAATGTTGACCTGCTGGAGGTACTGAAGGTGTTGTGTTGTGTTTCAGGTTGAGAATGTTGACCTGCTGGAGGAACTGAAGGTGTTGTGTTGTGTTTCAGGTTGAGAATGTTGACCTGCTGGAGGTACTGAAGGTGTTGTGTTGTGTTTCAGGTGGAGAATGTTGACCTGCTGGAGGTACTGAAGGTGTTGTGTTGTGTTTCAGGTGGAGAATGTTGACCTGCTGGAGGTACTGAAGGTGTTGTGTTGTGTTTCAGGTGGAGAATGTTGACCTACTGGAGGTACTGAAGGTGTTGTGTTGTGTTTCAGGTTGAGAATGTGCGTCTGCTGGACCGGTTCAGCAACAGAAAGTCGACGGGGACCTTGTACCTGACCGCCACACATCTCATCTTCGTCGACCCGGACGCTAAGAAGGAAACCTGGGTGAGTGTATCACCTGCCTTTCCCCAAGCTCTTGCTGGGGAGCTGAAGCAGTGTAGAACGCCAGAAGGAGAGCTGAGTGAATGTAGCACTCCTAGAGGTGAACTGTATGAATGTACTACTTCAACAAGGAAGGTGTGTGAGTGTATGACTTAAGGGAACCTTTTTATGAGAGTATTTGATCTACTCACTAGTTACATTCCCATCTATAGTTGTAAGTATAAACACTGAGCGTCCCAACTGAAGCTGGCCTGTTTCTCTGAATCCCATCGTGCACACAAGTATGCTTACATTCAAACACTAAAATAAATCCCTTTGAAAACTGTTACTTTCATTCACTCACTTAGACAACACGCTCACACACACTCATACAATACGATCACACACACTCATGCAACACGATCAAACACACTCATGCAACACGATCACACGCTCATACAACACGCTCACACACACTCATGCAACACGATCACACACACTCATGCAACACGATCACACGCTCATACAACACGCTCACACACACTCATACAACACGATCACACACACTCATACAACACGCTCATATACAGCATTCGAATGCCGAGTCCTCTACCATTCTCAACCTCCTTCATCCTCTTTTTCCAACCCTTCCCTCCTCCATCCTTTCTTCCACTCATTCCTCCTAACTCCTTCCATTCAACCCACATGTATCCATTCTTACTCAAACTATCTTAGTATAGTCTTTCTAAATAACCAAAGTAACTCAACAACCTTTCTAACTCTCTCTAAATAATACCTTCTAGTAGACCATCCTATAGTTTCTTCACTCCTTAGTCTCTGGATAATACTCTGAACATTGCTTTCAAACATACAACCCTCCATGCTCCAACCTCCTCCACCTGCTACAACACTACAACCTCCACCTGCTACAACACTACAACCTCCACCTGCTACAACACTACAACCTCCACCTGCTACAACACTACAACCTCCACCTGCTACAACACTACAACCTCCACCTGCACAACACTACAACCTCCACCTGCTACAACACTCACAACCTCCACCTGCTACAACACTACAACCTCCACCTGCTACAACACTACAACCTCCACCTGCTACAACACTACAACCTCCACCTCTACAACACTCAACCTCACCTGCTACAACACTACAACCTCCACCTGCTACAACACTACAACCTCCACCTGCTACAACACTACAACCTCCACCTGCTACAACACTACAACCTCCACCTGCTACAACACTACAACCTCCACCTGCTACAACACTACAACCTCCACCTGCTACAACACTACATTCTCCACCTGCTACAACACTACAACCTCCACCTGCTACAACACTACAACCTCCACCTGTTACAACACTACAACCTCCACCTGCTACAACACTACAACCTCCACCTGCTACAACACTACAACCTCCACCTGCTACAACACTACAACCTCCAACTGCTACAACACTACAACCTCCAACTGCTACAACACTACAATCCTCCACCTGCTACAACACTACAACTCCTCACTGCTACAACACTACAACCTCCTCACACTCTCCACCTACAACTCCTCACCTGCTACAACACTACAACTTCCCTCTACCTGCTACAACACTACAACTTCCCCTACCTGCTACAACACTACAACTTCCTCACCTGCTACAACACTACAACTCCTCTACCTGCTACAACACTACAACTTCCTCTACCTGCTACAACACTAAATCCCTACCTGCTCAACACTACAACCTCCAACTGCTACAACACTACAACTTCCCTCTACCTGCTACAACACTACAACTTCCCTCTACCTGCTACAACACTACAACTTCCCTCTACCTGCTACAACACTACAACTTCCCTCTACCTGCTACAACACTACAACTTCCCTCTACCTGCTACAACACTACAACTTCCCTCTACCTGCTACAACACTACAACTTCCCTCTACCTGCTACAACACTACAACTTCCCTCTACCTGCTACAACACTACAACTTCCCTCTACCTGCTACAACACTACAACTTCCCTCTACCTGCTACAACACTACAACTTCCCTCTACCTGCTACAACACTACAACTTCCCTCTACCTGCTACAACACTACAACTTCCCTCTACCTGCTACAACACTACAAGCCCCACATTCATACAAATGTCTTAACACTACTACACTCAATTTTCTCTTAACATTTATTGACCTGCTGGAGGTACTGAAGGTACCAGTAACTGGACCAGCGGTCTAGTTACTTCCTCTTCCATAGACTCCCAGCGGTCCAGTTACTTCCTCTTCCATAGACTCCCAGCGGTCCAGTTACTTCCTCTTCCATAGACTCCCAGTGGCCCAGTTACTTCCTCTTCCATAGACTCCCAGTGGTCCAGTTACTTCCTCTTCCATAGACTCCCAGTGGTCCAGTTACTTCCTCTTCCATAGACTCCCAGTGGTCCAGTTGCGTCCTCTTCCATAGACTCCCAGCGGTCCAGTTACTTCCTCTTCCATAGTCTTCCCAGCGGTCCAGTTACTTCCTCTTCCATAGTCTTCCCAGCGGTCCAGTTACTTCCTCTTCCATAGTCTTCCCAGCGGTCCAGTTACTTCCTCTTCCATAGTCTTCCCAGCGGTCCAGTTAGTTCCATTCCATA
>WNWK01003619.1:125000-150000 GCA_009830355.1 Cherax destructor
AAACATAACAAGTTAGGTTAGGTAAGGTTTGTCAGGAAACATGGCAAGTTAGGTTAGGTAGGGTTTGTCAGGAAACATGACAAGTTAGGTTAGGTAAGGTTTGTCAGGAAACATGACAAGTTAGGTTAGGTAGGGTTTGTCAGGAAACATGACAAGTTAGGTTAGGTAAGGTTTGTCAGGAAACATGACAAGTTAGGTTAGGTAGGGTTTGTCAGGAAACATGACAAGTTAGGTTAGGTAAGGTTTGTCAGGAAACATAACAAGTTAGGTTAGGTAAGGTTTGTCAGGAAACATGACAAGTTAGGTTAGGTAAGGTTTGTCAGGAAACATAACAAGTTAGGTTAGGTAGGGTTTGTCAGGAAACATGACAAGTTAGGTTAGGTAGGGTTTGTCATGTTTCCTGACAAACCCCATACTGGGGATCAAACCATGGACACTCAATTTGTGAGCTGAGTGCTGTACTAACCGAGCTAAGGGCCACCGGGGTGTGTATGTATATATATATATATATATATATATATATATATATATATATATATATATATATATATATTCAGCGCAAGCTTTGATGGATGTACCGTCTCTGGCTAGATGAGGACGTGACAGCTCCTTAACTGTACTGATCAAGTCAGGAGGACTGGATAGAGGAAGAAGGACGGGGAGGAAGCAGAGACGGGAAGACGACTGGAATGAAGCAGGGAAAGGAGTAGGATTAAATGAAGGAAAAGGGAAGGTGGATAAGAGACGATAATGTAAGTGGAAGAATGTGAGTAGGTAGAAGGAAAGAGAAAGGTAGATGGTGAAGAGCAGTAGATTATACAAGGAGGGAAAGAGGAGAAGATGGTAAGACTTAGAGAGAGGAGAGCTAGGAGGAGGAAGACTAGGAGGAGTGTAGAGGAGAGCTAGGAGGAGGAAGACTAGGAGGAGTGTAGAGGAGAGCTAGGAGGAGGAAGACTAGGAGGAGTGTAGAGGAGAGCTAGGAGGAGTGTAGAGGAGAGCTAGGAGGAAGAAGACTAGGAGGAGTGTAGAGGAGAGCTAGGAGGAGTGTAGAGGAGAGCTAGGAGGAGTGTAGAGGAGAGCTAGAAGGAGTGTAGAGGAGAGCTAGGAAGAGGAAGACTAGGAGGAGTGTAGAGGAGAGCTAGGAGGAGGAAGACTAAGAGGAGTGTAGAGGAGAGCTAGGAGGAAGACGACTAAGAGGAGTGTAGAGGAGATCTAGGAGGAGGAAGACTAGGAGGAGTGTAGAGGAGAGCTAGGAGGAGGAAGACTAGGAGGAGGAAGACTAGGAGGAGTGTAGAGGAGAGCTAGGAGGAGTGTAGAGGAGAGCTAGAAGGAGTGTAGAGGAGTGTAGAGGAGAGCTAGGAGTGTAGAGGAGAGCTAGGAGTAGTGTAAAGGAGAGCTAGGAGGAGTGTAGAGGAGAGCTAGAAGGAGGAAGACTAGGAGGAGTGTAGAGGAGAGCTAGGAGGAGGAAGACTAAGAGGAGTGTAGAGGAGAGCTAGGAGGAAGAAGACTAGGAGGAGTGTAGAGGAGAGCTAGGAGGAGGAAGACTAGGAGGAGTGTAGAGGAGAGCTAGGAGGAGGAATACTAAGAGGAGTGTAGAGGAGAGCTAGGAGGAAGAAGACTAGGAGGAGTGTAGAGGAGAGCTAGGAGGAGGAAGACTAGGAGGAGTGTGGAGAGCTAGGAGGAGAGACTAGGAGGAGGAAGACTAAGAGGGTGAGGAAGCGGAGGAAGAAGACTAGAGGAGTGTAGAGGAGGCTAGAAGGAGGAAGACTAGGAGGAGTGTAGAGAGACTAGGAGGAGTGTAGAGGAGAGCTAGGAGGAGTGTAGAGAGAGCTAGAAGGAGGAAGACTAAGAGGAGTGTAGAGGAGAGCTAGGAGGAGTGTAGAGGAGAGCTAGGAGGAGGAAGACTAGGAGGAGTGTAGAGGAGAGCTAAGAGGAAGAAGACTAAGAGGAGTGTAGAGGAGAGCTAGGAGGAAGAAGACTAGGAGGAGTGTAGAGGAGAGCTAGAGAGGTGAGAGAGCTAGAGGAAGAAGACTAGGAGGAGGTAGAGGAAGCTAGGAGGAAGAAGACTAGGAGGAGTGTAGAGGAGAGCTAGGAGGAGTGTAGAGGAGAGCTAGGAGGAAGAAGACTAAGAGGAGAGTAGAGGAGAGCTAGGAGGAAGAAGACTAGGAGGAGTGTAGAGGAGAGCTAGGAGGAGTGTAGAGGAGAGCTAGGAGGAAGAAGACTAGGAGGAGTGTAGAGGAGAGCTAGGAGGAAGAAGACTAGGAGGAGTGTAGAGGAGAGCTAGGAGGAAGAAGACTAGGAGGAGTGTAGAGGAGAGCTAGGAGGAAGAAGACTAGGAGGAGTGTAGAGGAGAGCTAGGAGGAAGAAGACTAGGAGGAGTGTAGAGGAGAGAGGGGCAAGAAGTACTGGACTTGCAGTGTATTGATGACTGTCTCATGCTATCACTGTGATAACAGTACAGTGATGATGATGTCAATATCACGTGACAACCCTGACTACAGTGTTGTCGTGATGACTGTCTCATGCTATCACTGTGATAACTAGGGTACAGTGATGATGACTGTCACATATCACTGTGACAACCACAGTACAGTGGTGATGACTGTCTCATGTTATCACTGTGATAACCAGGGTACAGTGGTGATGACTGTCTCATGTTATCACTGTGATAACCACAGTACAGTGGTGATGACTGTCTCATGTTATCACTGTGATAACCACAGTACAGTGGTGATGACTGTCTCATGTTATCACTGTGATAACCACAGTACAGTGGTGATGACTGTCTCATGATATCACTGTGATAACCAGGGTACAGGGTTCAGTGGTGATAACTGTCTCATGTTATCACTGTGATAACCAAGGTACAGTGGTGATGACTGTCTCATGTTATCACTGTGATAATCACAGTACAGTGGTGATGACTGTCTCATGTTATCACTGTGATAACCACAGTACAGTGGTGATGACTGTCTCATGTTATCACTGTGATAACAACGGTACAGTGGTGATGACTGTCTCATGTTATCACTGTGATAACAACGGTACAATGGTGATGACAGTCTCATGTTATCACTGTGATAACCACAGTACAGTGATTGTCTCATGTTATCACTGTGATAACCACGGTACAGTGGTGATGACTGTCTCATGGTATCACTGTGATAACCACAGTACAGTGGCGATGACTGTCTCATGTTATCACTGTGATAACCACAGTACTGTGATGATTGTCTCATGTTATCACTGTGATAACCACAGTACAGTGGTGATGACTGTCTCATGTTATCACTGTGATAACTACGGTACAGTGGTGATGACTGTCTCATGTTATCAATGTGATAACCACAGTACAGTGATGATGACTGTCTCATGTTATCACTGTGATAACCAGGGTACAGTGGTGATGACTGTCTCATGTTATCACTGTGATAACCAGGGTACAGTGGTGATGACTGTCTCATGTTATCACTGTGATAACCACAGTAAAGTTGTGATGACTGTCTCATGTTATCACTGTGATAACCAGGGTACAGTGGTGATGACTGTCTCATGTTATCACTGTGATAACCACAGTACAGTGATTGTCTCATGTTATCACTGTGATAACCACGGTACAGTGGTGATGACTGTCTCATGGTATCACTGTGATAACCACAGTACAGTGGCGATGACTGTCTCATGTTATCACTGTGATAACCACAGTACTGTGATGATTGTCTCATGTTATCACTGTGATAACCACAGTACAGTGGTGATGACTGTCTCATGTTATCACTGTGATAACTATGGTACAGTGGTGATGACTGTCTCATGTTATCAAGTGATAACCACAGTAAGGATGATGACTGTCTCATGTTATCACTGTGATAACCAGGGTACAGTGGTGATGATCTTGTCATGTTATCACTGTGATAACCAGGGTACAGTGGTGATGACTGTCTCATGTTATCACTGTGATAACCAGGGTACAGTGGTGATGACTCTGTCATGTTATCACTGTGATAACCAGGGTACAGTGGTGATGACTGTCTCATGTTATCACTGTGATAACCACAGTAAAGTTGTGATGACTGTCTCATGTTATCACTGTGATAACCAGGGTACAGTGGTGATGACTGTCTCATGTTATCACTGTGATAACCACAGTACAGTGATGACTGTCTCATTTTATCACTGTGATAACCACAGTACAGTGATGATGACTGTCTCATGTTATCACTGTGATACCCACAGTACAGTGGTGATGACTGTCTCATGTTATCACTGTGATAACCACAGTACAGTGGTGATGACTGTCTCATGTTATCACTGTGATAACCACAGTACAGTGGTGATGACTGTCTCATGTTATCACTGTGATAACCACAGTACAGTGGTGATGACTGTCTCATGTTATCACTGTGATAACCACGGTACAGTGGTGATGACTGTCTTATGTTATCACTGTGATAACCACAGTACAGTGATGATGACTGTCTCATGTTATCACTGTGATAACCACAGTACAGTGATGATGACTGTCTCATGTTATCACTGTGATAACCACAGTACAGTGATGATGAATGTCTCATGTTATCACTGTGATAACCACAGTACAGTGGTGATGACTTTCATGTTATCACTGTGATAACCACAGTACAGTGATTGTCTCATGTTATCACTGTGATAACCACGGTACAGTGGTGATGACTGTCTCATGGTATCACTGTGATAACCACAGTACAGTGGCGATGACTGTCTCATGTTATCACTGTGATAACCACAGTACTGTGATGATTGTCTCATGTTATCACTGTGATAACCACAGTACAGTGGTGATGAATGTCTCATGTTATCATGTGATAACACAGTACAGTGTGATGACTGTCTCATGTTATCACTGTGATAACCAGGTACAGTGGTGATGACTGTCTCATGTTATCACTGTGATAACCAGGCAGTGGTGATGATGTCTCATGTTATCACTGTGATAACCAGGTACAGTGGTGATGATGTCTCATGTTATCACTGTGATAACCAGGACAGTGGTGATGACTGTCTCATGTTATCACTGTGATAACCACAGTAAATGTGATGATGTCTCATGTTATCACTGTGATAACCAGGTACAGTGGTGATGACTGTCTCATGTTATCACTGTGATAACCACAGTACATGATTGTCTCATGTTATCACTGTGATAACCACGGTACAGTGGTGATGACTGTCTCATGTTATCACTGTGATAACCAGACAGTGATTGTCTCATGTTATCACTGTGATAACCAGGTACAGTGGTGATGACTGTCTCATGGTATCACTGTGATAACCACAGTAAGTGGGATGACTGTCTCATGTTATCACTGTGATAACCAGTACTGTGATGATTGTCTCATGTTATCACTGTGATAACCACAGTACAGGTGATTGTCTCATGTTATCATGTGATAACCACGTACAGTGTGATGACTGTCTCATGTTATCACTGTGATAACCAGTACAGTGTGATGACTGTCTCATGTTATCACTGTGATAACCACAGTAATGTGATGACTGTCTCATGTTATCACTGTGATAACCAGTACAGTGGTGATGACTGTCTCATGTTATCACTGGATAACCAGTACAGTGTTGTCTCATGTTATCACTGTGATAACCACGTACAGTGGTGATGACTGTCTCATGTTATCACTGTGATAACCACGAGTACAGTGGGATGACTGTCTCATGTTATCACTGTGATAACCAGTACAGTGGTGATGACTGTCTCATGTTATCACTGTGATAACCACAGTACAGTGGTGATGACTGTCTCATGTTATCACTGTGATAACCACGGTACAGTGGTGATGACTGTCTCATGTTATCACTGTGATAACCACAGTACAGTGGTGATGACTGTCTCATGTTATCACTGTGATAACCACAGTACAGTGGTGATGACTGTCTCATGTTATCACTGTGATAACCACAGTACAGTGATTGTCTCATGTCATCACTATGATAACCACAGTGATGACTGACTCAGCAGCATTATTAAACAAGTTTGTCGTGGCAGTAGTGGTCTCTGTCTCTGACTCCTCACACTTTGTTATGTATTCTTGCCAAATTATGTTGCAGTGTTCACGAGGCGCAAGATTATGCAGCGCTGCAGGTCGTGCAAGACTTAACAATGAACCTTTGTGTGTGTGTGTGTGTTGCAGGGGTCGAGTCATAGCTCTGGCCCCGCCTCTTCACTGATTGCTACTAGGTCCACTCTCCCTGCTCCATGAGCTTTATCGGCTAAAGGTCTCGCTTCACACGGCGAAGGTCCGGGTTCAATTCCCGGCCAGGGTAGAAACATTGGGCGTGTTTCTTTACACCTTTTGTCTATGTTCACCCATCCGTAAAATGGGTACCTGGGTGTTAGTCAACTGGTGTGGGTCGCATCCTGGGACAAAACTGTCCTAATTTCCTGGAAATGCTCAGCATAACAAGGGGCTTTCTATATAGTAGTATGTCATTGATGTCAGCTAGGACTGTATACCTTGTATATGTACTTGTAGAAATAAAGAAATTATTTATTTATTATTTAAAACTGTGTATGGATCCTGCCTCCACTTCATTACTCTCCAGAGTGTTCCACTTCATGGCAATTCTGTGACTGAAGAAATACTTCCTAACATCCCTGTGACTCATCTGAGTTTTCAATTTCCAGTTGTGACCCCTTGTTGCTGTGTGCCATCTCTGAATCATTCTATCCCTGTCCACCTTGTCAATTCCTCTCAGTATTTTATGTCGTTATCATGTCCCCCCTATCCGTCCTGTCCTCCAGTGTGGTCAGGTTGATTTCCCTTAACTTCTCCTCGTAGGACATACCCCTCAGCTCTGGGACTAGTCTCGTTACAAACATTTGAACTTTCTTTAATTTCTTGACGTGCTTAACCAGTTGTGGGTTCCATGCTGGTGTTGCATACTCCAGTGTGTGTTTGTCTTACTGCTTACTCCAGAGATGTCACTCTTATTGTATATTTTGCTTATATTTGTTTAATTTTGAAAGCCTGTGATTCTATATTTGTTGTGGCAAATCACCAATAATCGACACTTAGCAGAGGAAACACATGACGTGTCGGTCCATCCCGGACAAGTCTCGGGTCACAGCTCAGCCAGAAAAAGCAGAGAGAGTTAGAACACATTTCAGGAGGAACGATGGGAAAGTAGAGTGGTAGTGGTGGTGGTACTAGTAGTAGTACTGGTAGTGGTAGAATTAGTAGCAACAGCCATGGTGGTTTCAGTAGTAGTAAAGGTAACAATAGTAGTGAGGAGGTAGTAGCAGTGATAGTACATGTGGTAGAACAGTGATTATTAATCAGGTGTACATGTACCCACTGGAGGGGGAGTATGAGAAAGCAAACATGTGGGTACGAGACTCAGCTGTACGAAGTGAACACTTCCTCCCAAGGAACAGTAATGACGATCATCACTGCCACGGAAAACCTGTCAGCCTTCACACAACAACTTCCCATTTAGATCAAACACATGTAGAACAAACATTTTGCTAATGCATTGTGAGGAAGAGAAACGTAATTTACTTCAAGTGGATCAGTGTCTCCGAGGTTAGTATCACCACGGAGAAGTTAGTATCACCACGGAGAAGTTAGTATCACCACGGAGAAGTTAGTATCACCACAGAGAGGTTAGTATCACCACGGAGAGGTTAGTATCACCACGGAGAGGTTAGTATCACCACAGAGAGGTTAGTATCACCACAGAGAGGTTAGTATCACCACGGAGAAGTTAGTATCACCACGGAGAAGTTAGTATCACCACGGAGATGTTAGTATCACCACGGAGAGGTTAGTATCACCACGGAGAGGTTAGTATCACCACGGAGAGGTTAGTATCACCACGGAGAAGTTAGTATCACCACGGAGAAGCTAGTATCACCACGGAGATGTTAATATCACCACGGAGAGGTTAGTATCACCACGGAGAGGTTAGTATCACCACGGAGAGGTTAGTATCACCACGGAGAGGTTAGTATCACCCCGGAGAGGTTAGTATCACCCCGGAGAGGTTAGTATCACCCCGGAGAGGTTAGTATCTCCCCGGAGAGGTTAGTATCCCCCGAGAGGTTAGTATCACCCCGGAGAGGTTAGTATCACCCCGGAGAGGTTAGTATCACCCCGGAGAGGTTAGTATCACCCCGGAGAGGTTAGTATCACCCCGGAGAGGTTAGTATCACCCCGGAGAGGTTAGTATCACCCCGGAGAGGTTAGTATCACCCCGAGAGGTTAGTATCACCCCGAGAGGTTAGTATCACCCCGGAGAGGTTAGTATCACCCCGGAGAGGTTAGTATCACCCCGGAGAGGTTAGTATCACCCCGGAGAGGTTAGTATCACCCCGGAGAGGTTAGTATCACCCCGAGAGGTTAGTATCACCCGGAGAGGTTAGTATCACCCCGGAGAGGTTAGTATCACCCGGAGAGGTTAGTATCACCCCGGAGAGGTTAGTATCACCGAGAGGTTAGTACCCCGGAGAGGTTAGTATCACCCCGAGAGGTTAGTATCACCCCGGAGAGGTTAGTATCACCCCGAGAGGTTAGTATCACCCCGGAGAGGTTAGTATCACCCCGAGAGGTTAGTATCTCCCCGGAGAGGTTAGTATCTCCCCGGAGAGGTTAGTATCACCCCGGAGAGGTTAGTATCACCCCGGAGAGGTTAGTATCACCCCGGAGAGGTTAGTATCACCCCGGAGAGGTTAGTATCACCCCGAGAGGTTAGTATCACCCCGGAGAGGTTAGTATCACCCCGGAGAGGTTAGTATCACCCGGAGAGGTTAGTATCACCCCGGAGAGGTTAGTATCACCCCGGAGAGGTTAGTATCACCCCGGAGAGGTTAGTATCACCCGGAGAGGTTAGTATCACCCCGGAGAGGTTAGTATCACCCGGAGAGGTTAGTATCACCCCGGGGAGGTTAGTATCACCCCGAGAGGTTAGTATCACCCCGGAGAGGTTAGTATCACCCCGGAGAGGTTAGTATCACCCCGGAGAGGTTAGTATCACCCCGAGAGGTTAGTATCACCCCGGAGAGGTTAGTATCACCCCGGAGAGGTTAGTATCACCCCGGAGAGGTTAGTATCACCCCGGAGAGGTTAGTATCACCCGGAGAGGTTAGTATCACCCCGGAGAGGTTAGTATCACCCCGGAGAGGTTAGTATCACCCCGGGGAGGTTAGTATCACCCGAGAGGTTAGTATCACCCCGGAGAGGTTAGTATCACCCCGGAGAGGTTAGTATCACCCCGAGAGGTTAGTATCACCCCGAGAGGTTAGTATCACCCCGGAGAGGTTAGTATCACCCCGGGGAGGTTAGTATCACCCGGAGAGGTTAGTATCACCCCGGAGAGGTTAGTATCACCCCGGAGAGGTTGTATCACCCCGAGAGGTTAGTATCACCCCGAGAGGTTAGTATCACCCCGGAGAGGTTAGTATCACCCGGAGAGGTTAGTATCACCCCGGAAGAGGTTAGTATCACCCCGGAGAGGTTAGTATCACCCGGAGAGGTTAGTATCACCCCGGAGAGGTTAGTATCACCCCGGGAGGTTAGTATCACCCGGAGAGGTTAGTATCACCCCGGAGAGGTTAGTATCACCCGGAGAGGTTAGTATCACCCCGAGAGGTTAGTATCACCCGGAGAGGTTAGTATCACCCCGGAGAGGTTAGTATCACCCCGGAGAGTTAGTATCACCCCGGAGAGGTTAGTATCACCCCGAGAGGTTAGTATCACCCGGAGGTTAGTATCACCCGAGAGGTTAGTATCACCGAGAGGTTAGTATCACCCCGAGTAGTATCACGAGAGGTTAGTACACCGAGAGGTTAGTATCACCGGAGGTTAGTATCACCGAGAGGTTAGTATCACCGGAGTTAGTATCACCGGAGGTTAGTATCACCCGAGGTTAGTATCACCCGGAGAGGTTAGTATCACCGGAGAGGTTAGTATCACCCGAGAGTTAGTATCACCCGGAGAGTTAGTATCACCACGGAGAGTTAGTATCACCCGGAGAGTTAGTATCACCCGAGAGTTAGTATCACCCGAGAGGTTAGTATCACCCGAAGTTAGTATCACCACGAGAGGTTAGTATCACCACGGAGAGTTAGTATCACCACGGAGAGTTAGTATCACCACGGAGAGTTAGTATCACCACGGAGAGGTTAGTATCACCACGGAGAGGTTAATCACCACGGAGGTTAGTATCACCACGGAGAGTTAGTATCACCACGGAGAGTTAGATCACCACGGAGGTTAGTATCACCACGGAGAGGTTAGTATCACCACGGAGAGGTTAGTATCACCACGGAGAGGTTAGTATCACCACGGAGAGGTTAGTATCACCACGGAGAGGTTAGTATCACCACGGAGACGTTAGTATCACCACGGAGAGGTTAGTATCACCACGGAGAGGTTAGTATCACCACGGAGAGGTTAGTATCACCACGGAGAGGTTAGTATCACCACGGAGAGGTTAGTATCACCACGGAGAGGTTAGTATCACCACGGAGAGGTTAGTATCACCACGGAGAGGTTAGTATCACCACGGAGAGGTTAGTATCACCACGGAGAGGTTAGTATCACCCCGGAGAGGTTAGTATCACCCCGGAGAGGTTAGTATCACCACGGAGAGGTTAGTATCACCACGGAGAGGTTAGTATCACCACGGAGAGGTTAGTATCACCACGGAGAGGTTAGTATCACCACGGAGAGGTTAGTATCACCCGGAGAGGTTAGTATCACCACGGAGAGGTTAGTATCACCCCGGAGAGTTAGTATCACCACGGAGAGGTTAGTATCACCACGGAGAGGTTAGTATAGGATATATCACAGATAATCACAGGAGAGGTTAGATCAGGGGGTAGAACCGGGAGGTTAGTATCACCCACAAGTTAGTAAGAGAGTTAGTATCCCATCCCGGAGAGGTTTCTGTGGCTCAGGGATGGATTCAGAACACATGTTTAATATGGATGCCATGGATGATAGTGATATAATTAAAGATAATCTTGAAGGAATTGGAAAGGAATTTGAATCAGTGGGGGTAGAGAACTTCTTGTGTGCGCAACTCAAAACCTTCCCACAGTTAGTAGACGATGCTTTAGCGAGTCTCGTGCCACCACCTGTTTGTTCAACACGGTTTTTTCAACACTGTTTATTCAACATTGTTTGTTCAACACTGTTTGTGTGACACTGTTTGTTCAACACTTTTACACATAAAACAAAGGTTAGAAACCGTCTCGATGTAAGTGATGTCAAGTAGATAAATGATTCAGAGAACCGACAAGTTGATAAATAGATTAATTACATCGACTCCAGGCTGAGGGACTGATCACCTCATTCTCCTTTTGATCTTCACTATTCTTCTTTGTATTGGACTGATGAAGCCACTGTGTGGCGAAACGTTTCCACAATAAAGATACCCCAAGTGTTGCATATGTGTTAATTTATCAAGTGATGTCATGCATGTGGCTGATGTCATGCGTGTGGCTGATGTCATGCGTGTGGCTGATGTCATGCGTGTGGCTGATGTCATGCGTGTGGCTGATGTCATGCGTGTGGCTGATGTCATGCGTGTGGCTGATGTCATGCGTGTGGCTGATGTCATGCGTGTGGCTGATGTCATGCGTGTGGCTGATGTCATGCGTGTGGCTGATGTTATGCGTGTGGCTGATGTCATGCGTGTGGCTGATGTTATGCGTGTGGCTGATGTTATGCGTGTGGCTGATGTCATGCGTGTGGCTGATGTCATGCGTGTGGCTGATGTCATGCGTGTGGCTGATGTTATGCGTGTGGCTGATGTTATGCGTGTGGCTGATGTCATGCTGTGGCTGATGTCATGCGTGTGGCTGATGTTATGCGTGGCTGGTCATGCGTGTGGCTGATGTTATGCGTGTGGCTGATGTTATGCGTGTGGCTGATGTCATGCGTGTGGCTGATGTCATGCGTGTGGCTGATGTCATGCGTGTGGCTGATGTCATGCGTGTGGCTGATGTCATGCGTGTGGCTGATGTCATGCGTGTGGCTGATGTCATGCGTGTGGCTGATGTCATGCGTGTGGCTGATGTCATGCGTGTGGCTGATGTCATGCGTGTGGCTGATGTCATGCGTGTGGCTGATGTCATGCGTGTGGCTGATGTCATGCGTGTGGCTGATGTCATGCGTGTGGCTGATGTCATGCGTGTGGCTGATGTCATGCGTGTGGCTGATGTCATGCGTGTGGCTGATGTCATGCGTGTGGCTGATGTCATGCGTGTGGCTGATGTCATGCGTGTGGCTGATGTCATGCGTGTGGCTGGTTCTAAAACAAGAACTTTATTTCATCACCAATAAACGTCAACAACAACACAGCATCAATGTTTTCCCGTTTATAATTGAATGCATAAAGGATTTTATTTTTAGCTGTCATTGATCTGCTTCACTTCTATTTTTGTTATTTTATGTAAAACAAAAAAGTTTGTTTTAATTGTTAGTTTTGACAAGGCGTACGAAAGAAAATTAGAAAGTTGAGAAGAGTGAGAATCACTGTGGTATAAGTAACAGAGTGTAGTAGTAGAGAAAGAATTAGTAATAGTAGTAGTTGTAATAATACATAACAAAAAGGTGAGAAGCACTGCAGGAGACGTACTGGCCCACGCCAGACAAGACTAGTGATAGAGTAAATTACATCTCAGCGAGATCAAATTATCTTAAGCTTAACACTTGTCCCCAAGGGGACAGAGAAGTGCAGTAGCCCTACTGGCGCATGCTAGGGAAGAATGGGAAGCAAGAAAGAGGGAAATGAGAAGAAAAATGTAAAATATAAGAAGACTGGTCAAGAGGAAAGAGGCGGCAGCAAAGGTCAGGTCAATCCACGAGTGTTTTGAAGATTAGAGTAATTGATAATGTATTGATAAAGGCAGGCATCAACAGAGACAGAGGCAGGACTAAGATCTGTGTTAGGAATGTTATGTATGACAGGTGATTTAATAAAGGGCGTCCTGTGAAGACTAGAATAAAGGACAGCTGTGATCTTCACCATGTCAGAAAAGAACACTGTTAGTTCGGCAAGAACATATCTTTTGTATTCTTTAAGTCTGTTATTCAGAGAACTGCCAGTTTTACCAAGGTATTGACGAAGACGATATGAGCAGGAGATAGAGTACACACTGGAAGGAAGAGTGGCACAAGTATGAACTAGATAACTACGAAGGATATTAGTTTGAGGGGAAAGGAGGTTTGATATCAAAAGGAAGGAAGGTGTTAAGATTTTGAAGAGTGGAAATATAAATTAGATACATGGGAATGTATTGACTGCAAGTAACGTATCTGACGAGTGTATTATGGAGCCCTGCAGAGAACGACCAGCGTGAGGCATCACCTGCCTTCTTGACATTCCAATTATGTTTCATTAATGGCATTTGCAGAATTATGTAAATGATACTCTTGATGGAGGATCGAGCCGCCACAACTCCTTGTGCAGAATACCACACACGGGCTTAACAATAATAATAATAATAAAAAGAGTAATAATAATAGTTTGGATGTGGTAGCGCAGGTGTCGGCAACCTGCGGTCCTTCTAGGGAATGAAAGCGGCATTCACGTGAAGTTATGAATTCACTTTTATGTAGGTTCCTCACTAATGTCAATAATTACAAAATATTTAAAGTCGTTTTACACCAAAACGTTATCACCACCTGTAACAAGAGCCTTTCACTTCTGGTCAGTGCCTGTTATGCTAGTAGCACATGTACCATGTACTAGTAGCACATGTACCACGTACTAGTAGCACATGTATCATGTACTAGTAGCACATGTACCACGTACTAGTAGCACATGTACCACGTACTAGTAGCACATGTACCATGTACTAGTAGCACATGTACCACGTACTAGTAGCACATGTATCATGTACTAGTAGCACATGTACCACGTACTAGTAGCACATGTACCACGTACTAGTAGCACATGTACCACGTACTAGTAGCACATGTACCACGTACTAGTAGCACATGTACCATGTACTAGTAGCACATGTACCACGTACTAGTAGCACATGTACCACGTACTAGTAACACGTATTATCCCTCGGAGATGTCTATACTGAGTGTTAGAAATGGCTTATTTAAATTTCTTGGTGTTAGGAACGAATTGAACACTCAAAGTACTCATGAGGTTAACCCATTGCAATTGTAGTTAGTGACAGTAACTAAATATTCAGTATTGAATTATGGCTAGTTGTAAGTATAATGTTAATAGCGTCATTACAAAATTTGGCCTTCAAAACTGGCCCTTTCATACTAAAAGTTGGGGACTACCGTGCTGGAGCGTTTTGTAGATTTTCTTTGTAGAGTTATGTTGATGAAATGTGGGTACAGGATTCTGTAGAGTTTATTTCGTAGATTTTCAGTAGCGAAATATGGGTAGAGAATCCCGTAGATTGGATTTCGTAGTTTTTTTTTTTTTTTTTTGTAGTGAAATATGAGTTAGAGGATCCCGTAGATTTTATATCATGTTTTTTTTGTATTGAAATATGAGTAGAGGATTCCGTAGACTTTATTTCTTAGAGTTATGTCAGTAAAATATGAGTGGATGATGCCGTATAGTTAAGTTAGTGAAATGTGGGTAGAGGATTCCGTAGATTTTATTTCAGAGATTTATGACTTGATGAAACATGGGAGTCAAGTCAGTTTTGTTTGTGCTATCATCAACTGTTGTGTTGTCAACAGTTGTTTTGGTATTGCTAGCAATTCTGTTGTCAACAGTGATGTTACTAGTTGTTCTGGTATTATCAGCAGCTGATTTGGTGTTACTATTATGCTATTATGGTGTCAACAACGTTTGCATTGTCAACAGTTGTTTTGGTGCCAGCAGCAGTTCTGGTGTCACCAGTTATATTCAACAGCTGGTCTGCTGTTGTCAACAGCTATTTCATCTACTTTACCATCATAATCAAGAAATATATGAGGTCGTTATATTTATGATTCCACAGGATGAGTCGGATATATGAAACTTACTTAAAACACGAACACTGTGTGTAATAATTAAGGAACGTGAGGTAATTAACTATGATTAATGTGTCAGGTGGGTCGTAAAAGCTGTGTTGACCCAGGTGTCCGCCTGGGTGATGTGAACGCCAACAAATGCAATTATGTAAATTACGGTCGTGACGTCATTTGTGTACAGTGCTGTGTTGTCGTTCTGTTGTGTTCTTCATCCTCTCCACCAACCACCTCGCTCTCTCTCTTCTAAGAACATAAGACTCGAGGACCGTTACAGCAAGCCTGGTGGGTCATTCTCGGCAGCTCTTTTTCAGGTTCCTCCTCCTCCTCCTCCACTTCTCTTTCCCTTTCGTCTTCTTTCTCCTATAATACTTTCTGATACATAACTCGTGCAAACCTTCTCTCCTCAAAGTTACTCTTCCTGTTTTCCTTCCTTCTCTTCCTCTCCCTCAGTTATCCTGTAACTTGCCAGTTCTCCCCACCTTCCGCTGTCACCTCCCAAACACCCTTCTCTTCCTCATCTGAATTCTACTTCCTCCAGCAGTCTTCCTAGCTGCTCACTACATCTCTTCCTCCCACCCTAAATGGCATTATCTCCCTCCCCTAGTGACCACTGTCCTACCTAAATGGCCCTACCTTCCCTTGTTCTTATTATATGCCTTTTTGCCTCTTTAAGTTCCCTTGCCTCCCTCCCCTCTTTACCCCATCCTTGTTCTTTATCACTTATTTTCTCCTTCCCTAAATGATCCTACGTTCCTCTTTAAATGGCGCTGCCTCTTTTTTCCCTCTTCAAATGGCTCTATGCTACCCTCCCTACCTCCCTCTCTTCCCCCAGTATTCACTACGTCCCTCCTTCGCTATATGTACCTACCTCTCCTTCCCTCTGGTATCTTGTAATATGGTCACTTGTTTCTGAGTAAGCATGTGTTTCCCGGTGTTGACAGATCCTTCACATGCACATCTCCGGGGTGGAGAAGCTGCCGCTCAGCACTCAGGGATCACCACTACAGGTGCGCTGCAAGACCTTCCTCGCTGTCACCTTTGTCATCCCCAAGGAGCGAGACTGTCACGACATCTATACTTCCCTCCTGCAACTCTCCCAACCAGGTCAGTACTCCATACTGTCTCATATACACAGGTCAGTACACCCTGCCATGTTATACTCAGGTCACTTCACCCACACCAGTGTCACCCACCACCAACCCACACCAGTGTCACCCACCACCAACTAACACCAGTTCCACCAACAACCACTCCAAACCAGTGTCACCAACAACCACTCCACAGCCTCCAGTGTGTTTGTAACCTTAACAAGAGTAGAACTTGAGTGCACAACCTTGACATGGTGTTGACTCTTTCTCAAACCTTGAATGATCTTCCGAGAGAGAGAGAGAGAGAGAGAGAGAGAGAGAGAGAGAGAGGAGTGAGAGAGTGAGAGAGTGAGAGAGTGAGAGTGAGTGAGTGAGTGAGTGTGAGATTGATTGATTGATTGATTATAAATGTTGGCAAAGGTGGATAGATTGATGGTGGTTCCTTTCTCTTTGTATATTTGCTTCTCTTTGAGTGGACGCTCAGACTTGAAGCACAGGAGGGAAATAAAAACAAGAAAAGAACGAGATTGGAGAGGAGAGGGGAAACACGATACAATATAAAGCGAGGATGAGAGAGAGAGAGAGAGAGAGAGAAGCAGGTAGAAAGAGGAAAGTTTAAAACCGTAAAACAAAGAGGTAGGAGAAGGCAGAGGGAGAGGAAGGTGTGTGGGGAGAAAGGGAAGCTGAGAGGAGACACTAGGACTAGCGTCTAGGTCCTAGGCTGTGTCAGAGGTGTATGGAGGCAGTTCTAGCTCCGTTTTTCACATTTTTACCCTTGTTACCCCTCTTACTGCCACCTCCATAATAATAATAATATAATCCAATTCGTTACCTCTGGATAAAAGGAGAATTACCTCCCCTGAGAGGCAAGTGGTACTTGCTTCTAGGTTCAATACCTATGATATATCTCCTGTTTATTCCCAGCGATCACTGTGTGTGCTTCTTAACCCCCTATCCCTTCCTCCTCCTCCTCCCTGTTTTTCATGCGAGTGTTCAGTGTGCGTCAATATTTTCTGTTCTCTTGGCTTCAACTTCTTCAATTCATCTTGTACGTCATGGTCATGTCTCCTCTCATCTTGTACGTCATGGTCATGTCTCCTCTCATCTTGTACGTCATGGTCATGTCTCCTCTCATCTTGTACGTCATGGTCATGTCTCCTCTCATCTTGTACGTCATGGTCATGTCTCCTCTCATCTTGTACGTCATGGTCATGTCTCCTCTCATCTTGTACGTCATGGTCATGTCTCCTCTCATCTTGTACGTCATGGTCATGTCTCCTCTCATCTTGTACGTCATGGTCATGTCTCCTCTCATCTTGTACGTCATGGTCATGTCTCCTCTCATCTTGTACGTCATGGTCATGTCTCCTCTCAGCTCTCCAGTGATGTGAAGCTGGCCACCCTTAACCTTTGCTAGTATTTTACCTCCATTAGCTGCGGGAGTATTGTGGTATTAATGTGAGAGTTTTCTCAAGCTTCACTAAGTGTTGGGTGCACGCCACTCTGCACAAGCTCTACGCACACAATTGTAACCACTGAGTTGTATTCACAAAGTTGTACTCTTCAAATTACTGGAAGGTAGAGGAGTAGTGAGACAAGTAGTGATGTTTAGTGACACAGGGAGAGACGGAGAGAGGGAAGGAGGGAGGATAGAAAAGAAGAAGGAACGAGAAGGAGAGAGAGAGAGAGAGAGGTTAGTGAGGCAGAAGTGTGAGGATGACAGAGTTTCACTACGTCAGGAGATAACAGCACCTCCTGGCTGCTCCTACGTCAAGAGATAGCATCTCATGACTGCTTCTACGTCAAGAGATCGCATTTCTTGACGTACGTCAGTAGATAGCATCTCATGATTGCTCCTGCATCAGGAGATAGCATCTCGTGGCTGTTCCTATGTCAGTAGATAGTATCTCATGACTGTTCCTATGTCAGTAGATAGTATCTCATGACTGTTCCTACGTCAGTAGATAGTATCTCAGGATTGCTCCTACGTCAGTAGACAGTATCTCATGATTGTTCCTACGTCAGTAGATAGCATCTAATGACAGTTGCTACCACCTCCTGCCTGCCACTTTCTCGGCGTCTGCAGCTACAGCTGCCGAACCTAGATAACGTAATCAGGTGTGACGGACCGCTGGATTGATATGGACTACCCATCCACCCACTGTGTGGGTGGATGGGTAGTCCTCCGCCTTCTACCCTCCACCTCAAGCATGGTATGGTGACTGAGATATCTTAGGCAAGTGGTGTTGGCTCAGTGACGACACTTTGTTCGACAGTATTTATTGTATGATTGTATTATACGTGTTCTTAAATTACCTATTTGTGGTTGCAGGGGTCGAGTCATAGCTCCTGGCCCCGCCTCTTCACTGGTCGCTACTAGGTCCACTCTCTCCCTGCTCAATGAGCTTTATGATTTCTTGACGTGTTTGACCAGGTGTGGGTTGTATACTGGTGCTGCATACTCCAGTATGGGACTGACGTACACGGTGTACAGTGTCGTGAATGACTCCTTACTTAGTTGTCGAAATGTTATTCTCAGGTTTACCAGGCGCCCATATGCTGCAGCAGTTATTTGGTTGATGTGCGTCTCATAAGATGTGCTCAATATGGTGCTCACCCCAAGAACCTTTTCCTTGAAGGCGTTTTGCAGCATTTGACCTCTTAGGCTGTACTCCGTGTGCGGTCTTCTTTTACACTTGCTTGGGTTAAACTCCAGGAGCCATTTGCCTGACCTGGCTTGCAACTTGTCCAGATCCCCTTATAGGCATACCTGACCCTCGTCCGCTTGTTTCTCCTCATTAGCTCCTCATCGTCTGCGAACAGCGACACCTCTTAATCTATCCCCTCCGTCATGTCATTCACATAAAGAACAGCACTGGAGCGACCCACTCGACACATACAACCACTCTGACACCTCGTCTGTTACCAACACATATTGTTTCCTTCTTGTCAGGTATTCCCTGATTCATAGCAGTATTTTTCCTGCTATTCCTGTCTGTTCCTCAAGGTTTTCAACCAGTCTCTTGTGTAGTACTGTGTCGAGAGCCTTCTTACAGTCCATGAAGATGCAGTCTCCCCATCCCTGTCTTCTGTTACCTTGTCACAGAGCTCCAACAGGTTTGTGACGCAGGATTTCCCTTCCCTGAAGCCGTGCTGGTTGTCATGTATGAGTCCATTCCTTTCTAGGTGCGCCACCACTCTTCTCCTGATAATCTTGTGTGTGTGTGTACTCACCTAATTGTGGTTGCAGGTGTCGATTCACAGCTCCTGGCCCCCGCCTCTTCACTGGTCGCTACTAAGTCACTCTCCCTTCTCCATGAGCTTTATCATACCTCTTATTAAAGCTATGTATGGATCCTGCCTGTGTGTGTGTGCGCGCGTGTGCGTGGTTTCGTTTAAATACATTAAACCAGGAAATTTTAATATTGGAACATGAAAGGTGATTGTCCCGGGTAAAATATAACCTTAATTTCTGTGCGCTCCGTAGTGCGTTGGTATGTAGCGAGTATTGCTGTTACTGGTCCATGTTGTTAGTTAACCTGCTACTGGTTCATGTTACTTAACCTATTACTGGTCCATGTTGTTCCTTAACCTGTTACGGGTACACACAGTTCCTTAACCTTTACGGTTACAGGTCGACATAAAATTGAGTCAGTTTGTATGTTCTAGTGAAGTTTGTCAGAGACGCAACCTGCCGAGGAATTACCTGCCACTGAAGCAATAACAGTGTGGGTGGCGGCTGGGGCTGGATACTTCTTCCAGACATGTGGGTCGCTGCACGCTGATGGGTCCGTGTGGCGTGTTGATGTCTGAGGTGGTGCCACATTGATGTGTGCCACACATACTAACATATTTAACATTGATGTGTAGTACACACACACACACAAACATTAACATATTTAACACTGATGTGAAACACTTACACCTAACGTATTTAACATTGATATTAAGCACAGAGAGGTTGGAACGTCTGCCTTCCCTCTAGCTTCATCGTGTGACACAGAGTTGAGAGAGCTCGTTATTGACGTAACAACACAGGTTATATGTGCCACGTTGACCTGACACCTGCCAGGTTATATGTGCCACGTTAACGTGACACCTGCCAGGTTATATGTGCCACGTTAACCTGACACCTGCCAGGGTATATGTGCCACGTTAACCTGACACCTGCCAGGTTATATGTACCACGTTAACGTGACACCTGTCAGGGTATATGTGCCATGTTAACGTGACACCTGTCAGGGTATATATGCCACGTTAACCTGACACCTGCCAGGTCAGTATGCATCTAACATTTACTTAAACATGTAAATAAAGCCAGAAAACGTCCAAACAAAAATGTCCAGAGGTAGCTACTAGAGGCATTTTTTAATTAAGAATTTTGATCTTTGAAGAAACATTGACCGCAGTAAATTCTCCATTGCTGTACTGGCATGAAGTACGTATATAAATATTACACGACTTAATTATTTAGAGAGCAGTTTACGAGTATAGAGCTGCAGGATCTGTTATGTGGGCAGTGTGGGAGTGTGAGATATCTGATATGTGCAGCAGTGTGTCAAGATAGTGAGTGGGCAGTGTGGGGGATCCCTGGTATGTGTGGCGTGTGCCACAAGATGAGTGGGCAGTGTGGGGGATCCCTCTTGCGTGGGTCACTGACAAGGTGAGTGGGCAGTGAAGGTCATCAGAGGCAATTAGTATAAATTGGTGGCTGGGTAATATTGCAAGGGAAACCAATAACATTCAGTGACAACTGTGATGTATTCTATAGCATGGAAGGACCGGCTTCGTTACCAAGTTTAGTTGAGTGACGTTGATGGTGGCAACTATGGTGGGGTGGTGGTAGTGGTGGTAGTGGTGGTAGTAGTGGTGGTGGTAGTGGTGGTGGTGGTAGCAGTGGTGGTAGTGGTGGTAGTGGTGGTGGTAGTGGTGGTGGTAGTGGTGGTGGTAGTGGTGGTGGTGGTAGTGGTGGAATAACGCCAGATTAATTATGAAGGAAAGTGATGTACAGACGTGGTGTGGTATAGAGGTTGTCTTTATCTGGTCTCCATCATGGTGCTTCAAAACACTGAGGGATTCACCCTACTGGGAATGTTCCTTAAACTGATACTGCACCAGTCAGAGACAACGTCACCACCTGACCCCACCTGACCTGACCCCACCTGAATACGACTGAGCACTGTACAATCTGTTTAAAGTTTTCACATGCTGTTTATTGTCTTAATGAAACTTGAAACTTGACAGCTTGGGCTGTCAATCCCAGATCCACCATGGGCTGTCAGACCCACGGTTATGTTGATCCAACTTGGACTGTCAGACCCACGGTTATGTTGATCCAACTTGGACTGTCAGACCCACGGTTATGTTGATCCAGTTTGGACTGTCAGACCCACAGTTATGTTGATCCAGCTTGGACTGTCAGACCCACAGTTATGTTGATCCAGCTTGGACTGTCAGACCCACGGTTATGTTGATCCACCATGGACTGTCAGACCCACGGTTATGTTGATCCAGCATGGACTGTCAAACCCACGGTTATGTTGATCCACCATGGACTGTCAGACCCACGGTTATGTTGATCCACCATGGACTGTCAGACCCACGGTTATGTTGATCCAACTTGGACTGTCAGACCCACGGTTATGTTGATCCAGTTTGGACTGTCAGACCCACAGTTATGTTGATCCAGCTTGGACTGTCAGACCCACAGTTATGTTGATCCAGCTTGGACTGTCAGACCCACGGTTATGTTGATCCACCATTTACTGTCAGACCCACGGTTATGTTGATCCAGCATGGACTGTCAGACCCACGGTTATGTTGATCCAGCTTGGACTGTCAGACCCACAGTTATGTTGATCCAGCTTGGACTGTCAAACCCACGGTTATGTTGATCCAGCATGGACTGTCAAACCCACGGTTATGTTGATCCAGCTTGGACTGTCAGACCCACGGTTATGTTGATCCAGCTTGGACTGTCAAACCCACGGTTATGTTGATCCAGCTTGGACTGTCAGACCCACGGTTATGTTGATCCAGCTTGGACTGTCAGACCCACAGTTATGTTGATCCAGCTTGGACTGTCAGACCCACGGTTATGTTGATCCACCATGGACTGTCAGACCCACGGTTATGTTGATCCAGCATGGACTGTCAAACCCACGGTTATGTTGATCCAGCTTGGACTGTCAGACCCACGGTTATGTTGATCCAGCTTGGACTGTCAGACCCACAGTTATGTTGATCCAGCTTGGACTGTCAAACCCACGGTTATGTTGATCCACCATGGACTGTCAGACCCACGGTTATGTTGATCCAGCTTGGACTGTCAAACCCACGGTTATGTTGATCCAGCATGGACTGTCAAACCCACGGTTATGTTGATCCAGCTTATACTGTCAAACCCACGGTTATGTTGATCCAGCTTGGACTGTCAGACCCACGGTTATGTTGATCCAGCTTGGACTGTCAGACCCACAGTTATGTTGATCCAGCTTGGACTGTCAAACCCACGGTTATGTTGATCCAGCATGGACTGTCAAACCCACAGTTATGTTGATCCAGCTTATACTGTCAAACCCACGGTTATGTTGATCCAGTTTGGACTGTCAGACCCACAGTTATGTTGATCCAGCTTGGACTGTCAAACCCACGGTTATGTTGATCCAGCTTGGACTGTCAAACCCACGGTTATGTTGATCCAGCTTATACTGTCAAACCCACGGTTATGTTGATCCAGCATGGACTGTCAAAGCCACGGTTATGTTGATCCAGCTTATACTGTCAAACCCACGGTTATGTTGATCCAGCATGGACTGTCAAACCCACGGTTATGTTGATCCAGCTTATACTGTCAAACCCACGGTTATGTTGATCCAGTTTGGACTGTCAGACCCACAGTTATGTTGATCCAGCTTATACTGTCAAACCCACGGTTATGTTGATCCACCATGGACTGTCAGACCCACGGTTATGTTGATCCAACTTGGACTGTCAGACCCACGGTTATGTTGATCCAGTTTGGACTGTCAGACCCACAGTTATGTTGATCCAGCTTGGACTGTCAGACCCACAGTTATGTTGATCCAGCTTGGACTGTCAGACCCACGGTTATGTTGATCCACCATGGACTGTCAGACCCACGGTTATGTTGATCCAGCATGGACTGTCAAACCCACGGTTATGTTGATCCACCATGGACTGTCAGACCCACGGTTATGTTGATCCACCATGGACTGTCAGACCCACGGTTATGTTGATCCAACTTGGACTGTCAGACCCACGGTTATGTTGATCCAGTTTGGACTGTCAGACCCACAGTTATGTTGATCCAGCTTGGACTGTCAGACCCACAGTTATGTTGATCCAGCTTGGACTGTCAGACCCACGGTTATGTTGATCCAGCTTGGACTGTCAAACCCACGGTTATGTTGATCCAGCTTGGACTGTCAAACCCACGGTTATGTTGATCCAGCTTGGACTGTTAGACCCACGGTTATGTTGATCCAGTTTGGACTGTCAGACCCACAGTTATGTTGATCCAGCTTGGACTGTCAAACCCACGGTTATGTTGATCCAGCTTGGACTGTCAGACCCACGGTTATGTTGATCCAGCTTGGACTGTCAGACCCACGGTTATGTTGATCGAGCTTGGACTGTCAAACCCACGGTTATGTTGATCCAGCTTATACTGTCAAACCCACGGTTATGTTGATCCAGCTTGGACTGTCAAACCCACGGTTATGTTGATCCAGCTTGGACTGTCAGACCCACGGTTATGTTGATCGAGCTTGGACTGTCAAACCCACGGTTATGTTGATCCAGCTTATACTGTCAAACCCACGGTTATGTTGATCCAGCTTGGACTGTTAGAACCACGGTTATGTTGATCCAGCTTGGGCTGTCAGACTTGTCAGACAGCAACATCAATGAATCTCGGTACAGAAGACATCTCAGCCTATCTGCTGACCTCTGACCCATCTCTTGTGCATGACCTTCCTTCACTGGTGGGCCCCGCCCTTCTGTGTCACTGCCTGCAGCTGCTGCACCTCGTCTGACTCCAATATATAAGCGCCCATCTTCCTGCCTGTGTTCCAGATTCATCAAGACTATGGTGCTCAACACCTGCTTCTAGTGTGAGGGTCTGATTATCTCATCTTCGGCTCTCTCCTGTACATATTTCCCCAGGCTAGGGGATCGATTACCTCCTACAGTCTTACGGTTTTAATGTCTGTACTGTATTGATAAAGCCACTGGAGGGCGAAACATCTACACAATAAGTACAGCCAGTTGTTCAATATGTGTTTAATTCAACAACTTGTGCGTATTGTGTGCTCTGATGTATTGGTTCTGGAGTTATAACACGGGAACCTTGAAGGAAGGCAGAGGAGAGGAGAGAGAGAGAAAGAGAAGAAAGAAGAAAGAAAGAAAGAAGAGAGAAAATGAAAATAAAGAGAAAAAAGAAAAAATGAGAATAAAAGAAATAAAGAAAGGAAATAGAAAATGAAAGAAATGAAGAAAGAAAAGAATAAAGAAAGAAATAAGAAAAGAAATGAAGAAAATAGAAAAAAGAAAAAAAGAAAATGAGAAGAAAGAAAGAAAAAGAAAATAAAAGAAATAGAGAAAAAAGAAAGAAATAGAAAATAAGAAAAATAAGAAGAAAGAAAGAAAGAAGAAAATAAAGAAAGAGAAATGAAAGAAAATAGAAAGAAAAGAAAAATGAAAGAGAAAATAAAGAAAAAAATGAAGAGAAAGAGAGAAAAAGAAGAAGAAGAAAGAAAAGAAAGAATAGAAGAAAGAAAGAAATGAAAAAAAAATAGAAGAAATAGAAAATAGAAGAAGAAAAAAGAGAAGAAAATAGAAGAAAGAAAGAATAGAAAGAAAAGAGAAGAAAAATAGAAAGAAAGAGAAAATAGAAAG
>WNWK01003619.1:155000-161150 GCA_009830355.1 Cherax destructor
TTTAAAATTTAAAATATGAGGTAGGTTACTGAAAGCAGTGAAGAGTTTATACGAGGATAGTGAGGCTCTGGTTAGAGTATGTAGGAGAGAGGGAGATTATTTCCCAGTAAAGTAGGCCTTAGACAATGATGTGTGACGTCACTATGGTCATTCAATATATTTATAGATGGAGTTGTAAGAGAAGTGAATGCTCGGGTGTTGCCAAGAGGTGTAGGGGATTAAAAGATAAAGAAACTAACACAAAGTGAGAGTTGTCACAATTGCTCTTTACTGATGACACTGTGCTTTTGGGAGATTCTGAAGAGACGTTGCAGAGGTTGGTGGGCGAGTTTGGTAGGGTATGTAAAAGAAGGAAATTAAAAGTGAATATAGGAATGAGTAAGGTGATGAGGATAAAAAATTTAAGTAACGAAAGATTGGATATCAGATTGGAGGGACAGAGTATAGAGGAGGTGAATGTATTCAGATATTTGGGAGTGGACGTGTCAGCAGATGGGTCTATGATAGACGAGGTGAATCACAGAAATGACGAAGGGAAAAAGGCGAGTGATGCACTGTGGAGACAAAGAACATTATCCATGGAAGCAAAGAGAGGAATGTATGAGAGTATAGTTATACCAACGCTCTTATACGAGTGTGAAACATGGGTGGTGAATGCTGCAACAAGGAGAAGGCTGGAGGCAGTGGAGATGTCATGTCTGAGGGCAATGTCGGTAATAACACTTACAGACAAAAATCTGGAATGGCTATGGGGTCACTCCTCAGTGCAGTGTTAGCAAACATCTATTTAGAACACCTTAGGAGGGACAGTTTTAAAGATATCCTGTGATCGTTTGACTCAGATGCGTGGATGATGTCCTTGTGATTGTTCCTAGGCGTTGCAACCTAACTCAAACTTAACACGGTTGAGTCCTCCATACAATTCACAATAGAAGACAAGAGAGACGGATTTTTACCCTTTCTGGATGTCTTATTCATCAAGGATGGCGAGACTTGTACTCTTAAATGCGAGGTACACAGGAAACACACCAATAGGAATGACTTATTACACTACTTTTCCAACCATGACCTCAAAACCAACAGGGGACTTGTAGGTTTCTTCCTCCAATCACTTCGAATTTTCAGTGATGAATTTTTTTTAGGAGAACAAGAATATATTGAACAGATGTTCACCAACTTAAAATTCTTAACTCACACTATTCACTCCTGCAGACAGAAAGCCTTTCTCGTTCACAGCACACCCAGAGAAAATACCAGCATCGATAGACGACTGGTCCTCCACACTGGGCAGACTGCCAGCACCATCACCCCGATTCTCCGTAAAGTCAACGCGGATGTGGCACTCCTTACTACCAAAACTATCAAAGAGTTCACCAGAAGTCCTAAACTTAGAACAGTTTGCACAGCAGGAGTATACAGCACACCGTGTTGTGGTTGCCATAAATAAATACTATGTCGGGCAGATCAGCAGAGGCCTTCGGACACGCCTTTATGAACATAAATATGCCTGCAGAAGGGATAAAACCAACAACGCATGTGTAGTCCATCGCAACCTTCATTCCCACCTCATGAACATGGGAAGAACACAGCTGATTCACCAAGAGAACGAGAGGGCCAGACGCTGAATTTTAGGAGCAGCTGTGATCCACCTCGCCAAAACCAAGTGCGATTACGGAGTAATTGCACATAAAATGAGGACGTTGGGTATAACGGGGAAACTAGGCAAATGGATTTTAAATTTTGTGACAGAATAGTAAATAACAAAATCCACCAATAGCAAAGTAAAAAACTCAGTATCCCAAGGCATAGGAGTCTTTATTGTTTCTTATCCTCATAACGGATATAGATGAAGACACTTGCCACAGTTTCTTATCATTTTGCAGATACCAAAATAAACATGAAAATCGCCTTGGTAGAAGACACGGAAAAATTGCCAGAAGATATAAACAGACTTCGAATGGGTAGTGAAAAATAACATGACATTCAGTGATGATAAGTTCCAACTCCTTTGATATGGAAAGAATGAAAAACGTAAGAGAGAGACTATAAACAAAACGCAAGAAGATCGTCATAGTGAGCGAGAGTAACGTTTGAAATATCTGGGTGTAACTTTTCTTTCAAAGAATACAGTAAGGTAGATATCACTAAAACCAGGAAAACGACAGGGTAGATAACGACAACTATCAAAACAAAGGAAATATAGTACCAATGGTAACACTTTTCAAATCACCTGTGCTCCATTGCTTAGATTATTGTTCATCAGTATTACTGACGGCTCCTTCCAGATCAGGAGAGACATGAGACCTGCAACAGATGCACAAATCATTTATAACCCTCGAAGAGTCAATAGATCATAAATGTGTACTTGCTGCAGCAAAGGAGAGAGATACATGATTACATATACGTGGAAGGTATGTATGGGTCTCGTCTCAAATCAACATATTGCCATAACATACTGGAGTGAGAGATGTGGGGGAATGTGTAAAATAAAGCCAGTAAAAAGCAGAGGCACCGTGAGAACATTAAGAGAACATTATATCAACTTACGTGGACCCAGACTGTTTAATGCTCCATTAGAAAGACAATTGGAACAAGTATAAACGTCTTCAAGAGGAAATCGGACATGTACATCCACCTAGTGCCAGATCAACCAGGCTGTGATGGATATGTAGGCCAACAGCAGCAACCTGGTTGATCAGGCAAGTACCAGACAAGCCTCGCCCAGGGCTGAGCTACGGGAGTAGGAAAACTCTTGAAACGCTTCAAAGGTATATCAAAGGTGGGTTAATGAAGAGACGAAGTGTGTGGTTATGCAGGTGGGTGGGTGAGAGATGAGGGACACAGGCACAAGCGGGGCGGGGGAGAGGGGGTGGAAGTTATTGCGGCTTTCTCCCCCTCTTCCCTATGTCTTCCCCCTTATTATAGTGGTCTGAATGAGATTATTGATCGTTGGCGACCTTCGCTGCTTCGTCCGCTCTGGAATAGTATATTGCTGTGAGGCTCTGGGGGGGGGGGCTGTCTTCTAAATATCTGCGTAGCTAAGATTATCACCTTCTGGTATTGATAGCAATATGTATCCTAGATAGTAGCTGACTTTCCCCACACAACACCAACCTTCCCCACACAACACCAACCTTCCCTACACAACACCAACCTTCCCCACACAACACCAACCTTCCCCACACAACACCAACCTTCCCCACACAACACCAACCTTCCCCACACAACACCAACCTTCCCCACACAACACCAACCTTCCCCACACAATACCATCCTTCCCCACACAACAACCACCTTCCCCACACAACACCAACCTTCCCCACACAACACCAACCTTCCCCACACAACACCAACCTTCCCCACACAACACCAACCTTCCCCACACAACACCAACCTTCCCCACACAACACCAACCTTCCCCACACAACACCAACCTTCCCACACAACACCAACCTTCCCCACACAACACCAACCTTCCCCACACAACACCAACCTTCCCCACACAACACCAACCTTCCCCACACAACACCAACCTTCCCCACACAACACCAACCTTCCCCACACAACACCAACCTTCCCCACACAACACCAACCTTCCCCCCACAACAACCTTCCAAACACAACCTTCTTCACACAACACCAACCTTCCCCCCACAACAACCTTCCAAACACAACCCTCTCCATACAACACCAACCTTCCCCACACAACAACAAACTACCCCACACGATAATGTATTTTTCCTGTTGTATTGTTGTATTACATGGTTCAACACTAAACACTTGTATACAGTATTTTTTAACCTGTCCTCATGTATTAACTACTGACGTTAGTTTCAGGAAAAAATATATATTACATACATTTTGGTTTAAATATGTAGAAGTGTTGCTTGGTATAGTTGATTAAATGGAGGTTGTGCGGTTCTTGAAGACAATATAAGTCGTAATGAACGACTCTCAGTGAATATAAAGCAGAATAAAAAAGGTCTTGATTCCTCGTTCATTCTTCTCTTTATTTTTGTCAGGTTTGTTTGCACTCAACCCACCTGCTGGTCACTGTGAACAACTGTATTATAATACTATTATATACAGTCGGTATATAATACTATTATATACAGTCGGTATATAATACTATTATATACAGTCGGTATATAATACTATTATATACAGTCGGTATATAATACTATTATATACAGTCGGTATATAATACTATTATATACAGTCGGTATATAATACTATTATATACCGACAAGTATAATAGTAAGACACAATATGCAGATTATGGCATTTTATTGAGAGGACTTTTCGTCCACCGGAGTCTTTTAACAGTTATCTGGTGGGCGAAACATCACAATACAATTTCACAACCCGCATATTGTATTATGAACATATATAATGAATTATAGTATGTTCACTGGCCTATGTTTATTTCTCATTCTATTTATGTTTAAACATAAGTTAGTTTAATGCGCACCTTGGTAATGGTGGTGAGCTGTCAATGCTTTACAACGTAGATGTCACGGAACTTCAGGAGGATTTAGACAAACTCAATTCCTGGTCAGAAAAATGGCAGATGCAGTTCAATGTAGATAAATGCAAAGTTCTAAAGCTCGGGAATGTTCATAACCCTAGCACCTACCAGCTTAATAATGTTGAACTCAGCCGTACAGAATGCGAAAAGGATCTGGGGGTTATGGTAAGCAGCAACCTCATAAGAACATAAGAAAGGAGGAACACTGCAGCAGGCCTGTTGGCCCATACTAGGCAGGTCCTTCACAATCCGTCCCACTAACAGAATATTTGCTCAACCCAATTTTCAATGCTACCCAAGAAATAAGCTTTGACAATTCTACCCACTCATGCGCGAGTCCCACTCAAATCCAACCCCTCTCACTCATGAATTTATCCAACCTAAATTTGAAACTACCCAAGGTCCTAGCTTCAATAACCCTACTAGGCAGACTGTTCCACTCATTAACTACCCTATTTCCAAACCAATACTTTCCTATATCCTTTCTAAATCTAAACTTATCTAACTTGAATCCATTATTGCGGGTTCTCTCTTGGAGAGATATCCTCAAGACCTTATTTATATCCCCTTTGTTAATACCCATTTTCCACTTGTATACCTCGATCATGTCTCCCTCATTCTACGTCTTACAAGTGAATGTAATTTTAGGGTCTTCAATCTTTCTTCGTAAGGAAGATTTCTAATGCTATGTATTAATTTAGTCATTCTACGCTGAATGTTTTCTAACGAATTTATGTCCATTCTGTAATATGGAGACCAGAACTGAGCTGCGTAATCTAGGTGAGGCCTTACTAATGATGTATAAAGCTGTAATATAACCTCTGGACTTCTGTTGCTAACACTCTTGATATAAATCCCAGTAATCTATTTGCCTTATTACGTACGCTTAGGCATTGCTGTCTTGGTTTAAGGTTGCTGCTTACCATCACCCCAAGTCCTTCTCGCAATCTGTATGGCTAAGTTCTACGTTATTTAACTTATAAGTGCTTGGGTTATGGACACCCGAGCTTCAGAACCTTGCATTTATCTACATTGAACTGCATCTGCCACTTTTCTGACCACGAATTAAGTTTGTCTAAATCTTCCTGAAGTTCTATGACATCTATGTTTGAATCAATTATCCTACCTATCTTCGTGTCGTCGGCGAATTTACTCATATCACTAGTAATTCCCTCATCAAGGTCATTGATATATATTATAAATAACAATGGGCCTAAGACTGATCCCTGTGGAACACCATTTGTTACAAGTCCCCATTCGGATTTAACCCCATTTATGCACACTCTCTGCTTCCTATTGGTGAGCCATGACTCGATCCATGACAGCACTTTTCCCCCAATGCCATGAGCTGCCACTTTCTTTAACAGTCTCTGGTGCGGTACTCTATCAAAAGCCTTACTAAAGTCTAAATAAACAATATCGAATTCTTTATCGTGATCAACAGCCTCAAAAGCTTTACTGAAGAAGGTTAATAAATTAGATAGGCAGGAACGGCCCTCGTGAATCCATGGAAAAATAAACACATAAGCAGTATAATGTGATCCTTTATTGACAACGTTTGCCCACGCAGTGGGCTTTATCGAGTCACAGACAGATCTACCTGGAAAATGAGCAACATGGAG